>CABHPR010076984.1:0-26151 GCA_902168415.1 Peromyscus melanophrys
CAGCTACTGAGCCTTCATTTCTGGATCTTCACTCTCCAAGCAGAAAGACCAGGCCACTAGGCAGCTAGAAGGACTTTGGAAATAGTTTTTAAATTTATGGTGTGTGTGTGTGTGTGTGTGTGTGTGTGTGTGTGTGTGTGTGTGTGTTGACAAATGTGCACTGTGCACGTCTGTGCATCATGTGATGGTCCAAAAGAAGGCATCAGATGCCCTGGAGCAGGAGTTACAGGCAGTTGTGAGCCTCCTGATGTGGATGCTGGAAACCAAACCTGGGTTTTCTAGCAGAGCAACAAGCACCCTTAACTGCTGAGCCATCTCTCTGGTCCTAGAAGGTCTAGACCAAGCAGAGTGAGCAATCAGGCAAGGCCTCTTCCCAGAGGAACTTAACAATGCCAGTCCGGAATTGCCCGACCAGAGGAAGGAGGTGACCTCTCAAAGCCTCCTCTTACTGACACCTGTCTGCTGCCCTGCCCTCCCCTAACCTCACAAGAGAGAGTCACTGTTGGGGCTAGAGAGATGACTCTGTGGTTAAGAGCACTTGCTGCTCAGCCAGGCAGTGGTGGCGCATGCCTTTAATCCCAGCACTCGGGAGGCAGAGGCAGGAGGATCTCTGTGAGTTCCAGGCCAGCCTGGTCTACAAAGCAAGTTCCAGGACAGCCAGGACTTTGTTACACAGAAAAACCCTGTCTCGAAAAACAAAACAAAAACAAACAAACAAACAAAAGCACTTGCTGCTCTTCCAGAGGACCTGAGTTTGGTTCCCAGCACCCATATCAGGTGCCCTATGACCTCCGTAACTCCAGGGCCAGGGGATCTGACGCCCCTGGCCTCTGAGGGCACTGTACTCATATGCATGTACTCACAGGCATACACACCTACATATAATTTTTTTTTAAAGAAAAGAAAGGGTCGCTGCCCTGTCTAGACTATGTCTTCCTGTCACCATCTGGGAGAGATGCCAAGTCTGTTTGGGGCATCTTGTCACTGGTTCCACCGGTGACAGGATGGAGCACAGCCTGGTGCTGCATGCCCTGTTGGCAGTGGAGGGTGAACTCTGGAGGTTCAGGAGCTCATGCAGTCCCATTTCAGCTCACCCCGTAGGTTGGCCAGTGAGGGAGGGGCAGCTCTATAGCTCCTCCTCCGGAAGGAACTGCTAGACTCAGGAGCCAAACACACGTGAGTGTCAGCACTCAGAGCAGCCACAGGTGGATCAGGCCAGTCAACACCCCAAGAGTTCTGCAAAGAATCCCACATGAGAGCCCTCCTCCCTCCTAAGTCTCTAGGAAGGAACTGGGGTAGGGTAGGACATGGGAGAGGCATGGCCAGGCATACCCAACGAAAAGAACTGCTTGCCCCTATGGAAGAGGTATACAGCTGTCTGCCAAGTCCGGAGGTAGATGGTGGTGACGTGGTGCCCAGCTCTGCCCAGCTCTGGCCTGTATCTTGACACTCGGGCCCTCAAGCACAGGACAAATGTTTCCCAGAATTGTTCTGGGACCTACTTCCTTTGCTCTTGACACTTGGAACCTGGGGGTACGGTCAAGCCTCCCTATCTCACCCATCATATACCTTAATCTAGGATATGTACGACATGGTATTCGCAAGGCACCTTCAATCAGATCTGTCCCTGTGGGCCCATTCAGCACATCTGTGTGAGATCTGTGTGTGAAGATGGGACTTTGGGTGTAGTCGTTCCGGTCCTTTGTCACCAGACTACCCCTCAGATTTTAAAACTGGGCCCAACTCCATCCTGAAAACAAAGCCCACACTCTTGTTCCTATGCTGCCCCCTGCCGGCCACCCTCTGGTTTAAGGCAGGAATAGTCAGCTGAGGCATCTGCAAATCCCCTAGTGTGTGGGGAATCGCCCTTTTGCTCAGGGATTCCACAAAAATTCTCAAACTACCAGGACATAGTGGTGCACACCTGTAATCCGGGCTGTTGGAGCATGGAGGCAGGAGAGGCAGGAGCAGAGCGTCGAGCTTCAGCTGCATAGCCAGTTCAAGCCCAACGCAGGCTACAGATCCTGACTCAAATAAACTGATTAATTAAAACTTAAAAGAAAATAATTCGACGGGCAGTGGTGGCACACGCCTATAATCCCAGTACTCAGAGGGGAGAGGCAGACGGATCTCTCAGTTTGAGGCCAGCCTGGTCTACAGAGCGAGTTCCAGGACAGCCAGAGCTGCACAGAGAACCCTGTCTTGAAAAAACAGAAAAAAAAGAGAGAGAAAGAGAGAGAGGGGGCGGGGGAAATGGAGGGAGTGAGGGAGAAAGAGAGAGAGAGAGAGAGAGAGAGAGAGAGAGAGAGAGAGAGAGAGAATAATTCAAAGACCCATAAACTTGGAGGAAAAAAATACTAGAAAGACTGAAAGGATGAACCGGTGGGCAAGAGTGTTTGCTG
Organism: Peromyscus melanophrys; assembly: GCA_902168415.1. Taxonomy (NCBI): domain Eukaryota; kingdom Metazoa; phylum Chordata; class Mammalia; order Rodentia; family Cricetidae; genus Peromyscus; species Peromyscus melanophrys. The sequence continues at coordinate 2,403 of CABHPR010076984.1, forward strand.
CACAAGGGTGAAGCCCTGAGTTCAGATCCAGCACCCCCACAAAAAGCCGCACGTGCCTGTCTGTCTAGCACTGGGGGTCGAGGGGCACAGACCAGAAGATCACTGGGGCTTACGCGCCACCAGCCCTGTTCCAAGTTCAGTCTCGAAGGAATAAGGCAAGAGCGATAGAGCAGGGCTCTCTGGCTTATGCACAGGCACACCCACCCACACATATGCAATTACACACACACACACACACACACACACACACACACACACACACACACACACCACATTCACACACGTACACAGACACAAAATTACAACATCATTTTAATCTTTACCTGAAATTTAGCAATGTCGACAACAAATCACAAGCCTTTACAGTTCCTAAGACTTTGCCACAAGAAACCATGCCAAGTGTGCAGGTGCAGGCTCAGCCCAACACTCAGGGGGACGATCACATGAACCGAGCACAGGAGTTCAAAGCCAGCCTGGTCACCATAATGGAATGCTGTCTATTGAAACAGAGGGAAAAGAAACCACAAATATTGATCTGAGGATGAGGCTCAAAGGCAATGGCTGAGGTCTTGCCTTGTACGTGTGAGGACCTGGGTTCCAAGCCCAGCACTACGAAAAGTTAAAACAAAATTTAAAAAGGTATCTTCATACTATCTTATAAGCATTACAACACACATGCACACATGCACATGCACTCACACACATCATTTAAAAACATAAACATTTATAGGATTGTAACAGACTCTGTTAGTGAAAAACCTCAGATGGTCCAGAGGTTTAACAGACTGATAACAAAGGGGTCTGCAGTGCATTAAAAAATAGAGATGGCGGGCTGGAGAGGTGGCTCAGAGGTTAAGAGCACTGGCTGTTCTTCCAGAGGTCCCGAGTTCAATCCCCAGCAACCACATGGTGGCTCCCAACCATCTATAGTGAGATCTGGTGCCCTCTTCTGGCATGTAGACAGAACACTGTATGTGAAATAAATAAATAAATCTTTAAAAAAAAAAAAAATAGAGATGGCTCAGCAGTTAGGAGCATTCGTTGCTCCTGCAGAGGACCCCGGTTGGATTCCAGTATCCATACGGTACCTACAGCTGTCTATAACTCCAGTTCCAGGGATCTGACGCCCTCTTCAGGCACCAGGCATGCACGTGGTGCCCTTACATGCAGGCAAACACTCGTAGACATAAAATAAAAATATATAATTATTTTAAATAAACCAGGCATTGGGGTGCATGCCTTTAATCCCAGTACTTGTGAGTCAGAGGCAGGAGGATCTCTGGGAGTTCGAGGCCAGCCTGATCTACAGAGTGAGTTCTAGGACAGTCAGAGCTATGTAGAGAGACACTGTCTCAAAACAATTTATTTTAAATAAATGAGGAGTGGTTTTAGGTGCTACAGGGTGGAGGTGGGAGAGTGACCCTTAGAGGAGAGGCTGGGCTGGGGGGAGCACATGGAGCCTTGGACAGCTGCTCTTCACCAACTGGATAAGGCATCTTCATGTTCTAACACCTGGACTGGCAGCCCCAGCATGCACCCTGAAGGCCAGCCCAGGAGGGTACCCACTGTGAGGCTCCCTGCAGTGTCTGGGTTTCCCGCTCTATCCAGTGGTCGAATCCTCACGACATCCCTACAGACTCACAGCTAAAAAGACTGATCCACGTCAGAGAGAGTATCTGAGGCCTGGCAAGACCACGAGAATTGTTCCTTCAGGATGAAAAGTTCAGCAGGGAAGTGGTGGCGCACGCCTTTGATCCCAGCACTCAGGAGGCAGAGGCAGATGGAGCTCTGGGAGTTCGAGGCCAGCCTGAACTACAGAGTGAGTTCCAGAACAGCCAAAGCCACACAGAGAAACCTTGTCTCAAAAAAAAAAAAACAACAACAACAAAACAACAACAAAGATGAACAGCTCAGCAGCACTAAACACCTCAGTCCCTTCCTCCTTCCAAGGGATGGTGCCAGGAGCCCAATGCAGCAAGTCCCACCACTGGCAGTGGGACCAATGTAAGAAACATGAAGACTCCAAGGGAGGAAGGAGCCAAGGCTTACCCAAGGGATATGGAGAGCCATCTTGGTACTCAGCTGTAGTAATGAGGCATGCGGAATATGGAGCCCCCTTGTGGTCTGAAAGCAGAAGTGCAACAAATGCATTCTGGAAGCTCAGTCCACTTTTACTTGCTGCTCTCTGGGGGCAAAGCTGGGAGCAGGGAGTGGGGGGTGAGGAGTCTGGGGTGAGGGGGATGGGGGTCCTTTACTGTTGATCAGACCAGTTAGAGAAGGTTTTCCTTCTGACACAAGCAGAAATTTCACCTCACTATGTGTTAGGGGAGTTCCTGCAGAGTTAGACAGCTGATTTGATTCCAGAGTGTTAGCACCTAGCTTTAATCTGCCTTTTGTGACTGCTACCTTTTGTGTCTGGTACCTTCCATTTGAAAGTATGTAAATCTTACCTGGGAGTTTTCTAAAGTTTCAAAGCCTATGCAAAACATGGCTGGGGAGATGTCTCTTAACTGAGCCTTTGCATTGGCATTGTCTCTTTGGGAAGCTTAGATAAGAGGTTTTGGTATATGGAAACTGACTTGCTAAAGGTGTGAACTGTATAACAATAAGAAGGCTCTTTGCAAAGTGGCAGTGAGCCAGTCTGCCAGAGGCTGAGCCCCCTGCAGTTGGAAAAGGCTAAAATTCATCCTTAGAATGCCTCTGTGTCTTCTTTCCACGGACCACGTGAACCCACACCTGATACAACACTTGACACCCAATGTGGGACTTGGAGAACAAAGAACTTGAGGAAAGTTCACTCTCAGGATAAGAGGACTCCAGGATTGGCAGGGTCGTGGGGAATTTAAAGTCCCCATTTCAGGAGCAACAAAATGTACAGTTGCTAAAATGCTTGTTAAAAGAAAAAGCAGTAACTGCACAATTTCTACAAATATTAAAGATAGAAACACAGTCGATATTGAATCTCATACTCATGATGATACTTGGATAAGAGGGGTGATTTCCAAAATTAGCAACAAATATCCCAAAAGCAAGAGACTTCAATTTATAAAAAGAACCAATTGGGTCTTTCTTTACATTGTGCAGGGAATACTAATATCTAGAATCCCTACATTCTATACTGATGCAAACAAATCAGGAAAGGTGGGTTATAAGTCAGGAAATTTAAGTAAAGTGGCTCAAAGCCTTTATGATTCTGTTCAAAAGTCCAAATTATATGCTATTCTCATGGTATTATTACATTTTCCAGAACCCCTTAATATAGTTATTGATTCTCAATATACAGAAAGAGTTGTTCTACATATTGAAACCACTGAACTTATTCCTGATGATTTAGAATTAACTTTGTTAGCTGGGCGGTGGTGGCGCACGCCTTTAATCCCAGCACTCGGGAGGCAGAGGCAGGCGGATCTCTGTGAGTTCGAGGCCAGCCTGGTCTCCAAAGCGAGTTCCAGGACTTTGTTATTTATTCAATTATAAGAAATAATCAGAAATAGAAATCATCCCTTGTACATAATACATATCAGATCCCATAAAGGCCTACCAGGCCCCCTACCACAAGGTAATGATGAAATTGATCAGCTATTGATAGGAAATGTGCTAGAAGCCTCAGAATTTCAGAAGAAACACTATGTTAACAGCAAAGGTTTAAAGAAAAATTTTTCTATCACTTGGCCAAGGAAATTATAAAATGATGTCCTGCTTGTTCCCTGTTTAACCAAACTTCACTCCCTGCAGTATATAATCCTAACGGTACTCAAAGAAATGAAATTTGGCAAATAGATATGTTTCATTTGACAGTCTGGAAAATTAAAGTACATGCACCATACCATAGATACATATTCAGGATTTCAATAGGCAATTGCTTTGAGTTCTGAAAAGGCTGGTTCTGCAATCATACACTTTTTAGAGGTTATGGCCATCATGGGAATACCTGTACAAATTAAGACTGACTATGCTCCAGCATATGTCTCTAGTAAAATGAAACAGTTTTTTACATATTATAACATAAAGCATATTACAGATATACCACACAATCCTACAGGACAAGCAGTTATAGGAAGATCTAATTGCACTGTAAAAGAAATGCTTAGCCGGGCAGTGGTGGTGCACACCTTTAATCCCAGCACTTGGGAGGCAGAGGCAGGAGGATCTTTGTGAATTTGAGGCCAGCCTGGTCTACAGAGCGAGATCTAGGAAAGGCGCAAAACTACACAGAGAAACCCTGTCTTGAAAAAAACCAAAAAAAAAAAAAAAAAAAAGAAAAGAAAAGAAAAAAATGCTTAATAAGCAGAAAGGGGCAACAAAGACCCCCACAGATAGATTTCACAATGCTTTATTAACTTTAAATGTTTTTAAATGCTAACGAAAGGGAACAACAACTGCAGAGAGACATTGGATAATAGGAAAAAAACACTGAAATAAATTAGCCTGTATACTTTAAAGATGTGTTGACCTCAGAATGGAAACCAGGGAAATTCTGCATTGGGGAAGAGGTTTTGCTTTTGTTTCCACAGAAGAAGAAAAGCTACGGAGACCATCAAAATTGATAAAGGTTCAGTTCGAACATGAGAGACCTCTTGATTAGGAGAGGCGATAGTTCATCAAACAATGTGGCAATTTAACCTGGCAAAAGGGAAAACTCAAAGTTAAGTTTGGAGCAGGGTTTTGTTTTTGTCTTTCCAGAATAATAAAAACATTCACCTAAGGAATCTGAAGACCTTTGGACAAATGAAGCATCTGAAGAAGAAGGGAGAATCATCCAAAAAATGTTTGGTTTTGCTGTTCTTTCCAGACATGTCAGGCAGATGGTCTTTATGTAGTCCCAACTCAACTAAAAACTAAAGCTGGCTTTGGAGTTGGAGCATAGCTCTCTCCTTCTCTGAGCCCAAGCATGTTTGTTAAAAGAAAATCCAAAGTCTCTGTCTCATGTCAGAAGAGCCACCTGGTATGGGACCAAAGAAAACCAACATCTAGGGACTATTATATTGTCACTAATCTCATATTCCTCAGATTTATTTTGACTCTTTAAAACTTTTCTTAAGGTATAAATATTATCTCAAAATTTATAAGATATATATATATATATATACTTTCTGTTGTGATATTAATGGTCATATAGAGCACTGACTGGGGATCAGAGAACAGAACAAGCCATTAGATTAAACATATAGGTCAGGCAGTGGTGGCACACACATTTAACCCAGCACTTGGGAGGCAGAGATCCGTCTGGATCTCTGTGAGTTCAAAGCCACCCTGGACTACATGAGATTGACTCAGTTTAGGAGAGAAACAGAGCCAGGCAGTGGTGGTACACACCTTTAATCCCAGTACTTGAGAGTCATGTGCCTTTAATCCCAGCACTAGGAAGGAAGTGATATGGTGGGGCGGAGAAAGGTATATAAGGCGTGAGGAGACAGGAACTAAAGCTTTTCAGTTGAGGAACCCCTTCCAGCTACAGACTTTTCAGCTAGAGAGCCTTTTCAGGCTGAGGAGTCCTAGAGGTAAGATGTGGCAGTGGCTTGTTCCTTTGTCTCTCTGACCTTTCAGCTTTTATCCCAATAACAGGCTCTTGGGGTTTTGTTGTTGTTGTTTTTGTTGTTGTTTATTGAAAGATCTGTTAGATTTCATGTTATAAGGCTTCATGTAGCTTCCTGTATGTGATTTCAGGCTTGAATCTGAAGCAAGTATTTAAGAATTAAGCCTAGATATCCAGGTGTATTTAATAGATTATGGTCCTTTAACCTCTCTGAGATCTGCTCCATATGACATTTAAAATGTTTAAGTTTTCCTAAGCGAGCTATGACCATTCGTAACAGTGACCTTCGAAGTCTCCAAAAGGATGATGGGGCCCCACAACAACGATTCCACCTGGATTGTGGTAATGCCACTAAGCTGACAAACACCATCCAAAGATCAGCTTTGGATTACAAGCCGCTCAGGACAATTTCAAGATAGTTAAGATGGCCCAGCCTCATGGACTGCTCCAGCCAGGACTTTAGAGAGCCTTGCACTGTCCTGTCTCACAAAGACTGGACAAAAGCTAGATTCCCCAGGACTTGACCATTATCTCAATGTTTTCAGGGTCCCCAAAGATGCCAGCACCCCATGTCAGGAGGAAACAGTCTAGAAAACAGGACGCCCACATTCCCAAGAGGTGGGGTGGATGGTTTTTGGTCGTTCAATGGATTATGGATGTTTGCATTGTTTAGAGGGGTTAGTTGCAAGTTGTTACTGGTCATGGTTAAGAAAATTCTGTTCAAAAAAGGTTAGATTCAAGGATCTCTTCTGAAAAGAAAAAGGGGGAATATAGGAATGATAGGAAAAAAGGGTGGATTATTGAATCTACTTTAATCCCAAAAGCAACTATTAATCTCAAAATTTTTACATTGCTATAGATTTTTGTATATTGATACAAATTTAAAGTTATTTTTTGTTATACTGCATATATGTTTCTACTTTTGTCTAAGATATTTTTGTATATTGATGCAAATTTAAGGTTATTTTTGTTATACTGTACACATTTCTATTTTTGTTTATGGTATTGTACCTATGCAGCTTGTTTAAATTATATAATGTAAAGTTTTAGTCCTTGAAAGCTATTTAGGATAATAAAGAAACACAAATTAATAACTAATCACCCATAAGTATCAAATTTATAGTCATGTTAGGTATGTTTTATTTTTTTGTTTTTTTTTTTTTTTGAGACAGGATTTCTCTGTTTAATAGTCCTGACTGTCCTGGAACTTGATTTGTAGACCAGGCTGGCCTCAAACTCATTGAGATCCACCTGCCTCTGCCTCCCAAGCGCTGGGATTAAAGGTATGCACCGCTACCTGACTTTTTTTGTTGTTATTAGGTATGTTTTTAAGGTCATACAGAGATATATTTTAGATAGATAGGTGATCTTCAAACACTTTAAAGACTTAACAGAATACAACATTTAAAATGTTTTAATAACATAAGGCTTTTCTTGACAATGAGATACGTCTGCTCCTAGCACCACTGATCTATTTCAAAAAAGGATGATGGGCATCGAAGAACCTCCCTATTGGAGGCTAGCCATTTCAGCAAGAAATTGCCCTTGCCTCAACTGCTAACAGTATGCTATCCAGAACTGGACAAGCAGGACATAAGAAAAAGTGACTGCCAAACTTTGCTAAGACAGGGTAGGACAGTCCTTTAAAATTTCCTGCTTCTCACCAGGCTCTGGTGGTGCACACCTTTAATCCCAGCACTTGGGAGGCAGAGGCAGGTGGATCTCTGTGAATTCAAGGCCAACCTGATCTACAGAGCAAGATCTAGGACAGGCTCCAAAACTACACAGAGAAACCCTGTCTTGGGGGGGAAAAAGTTTCCTGCTTCTCAGAAAAGTCTGTCAGATATTCTGGGGCTACAGGCTGAAGATGGATGCCCCAACATCACAGAGGAACCTAAGGTGACTGTCCAGGTAGCCAGCTGTATCTGTCATTTCTCTTAACTTTGTAGTTGCTTGCTCTGAACTTGGTGTTTACTCAGGCAATATTATATCCTCAGATCTTTGAGGGGATTGAAGACTAGACAGTTACAGTTACAGCTCTCTTAATCACGGTAGAAAGCAAATTAGGTGTAAAACTCTGGACTCTTCAGGAGAGGACAGCTGATGGAGTCTTTTCTCTAATTTGCCAAATACAAATTGACTGAACATTGTGAATGTATTTCTTACTTGATAATTGTTCTTAATGTATATAGTTTCATTTTGTTAAGGTTAGTACCTTTCCTTTCTTTTTGGACAATACCTGAAAATTATTCTTATTGTATATAGTTTTACTATGTTAGAGTTAGGACCTTTCCTTTTTAATTAGACAAAAAGGGGAAAATGTTACGGGAATTTTGTCTCTGTTGTGGTCCGATGTCCAATGGAATAGAGTGTTTGGTTTGAGAGTCGGAGTTCACAGTCAGCTGGCCGGGATGGATCATGGAGTTCCCTGGCAGACTCAGGACAAGAGAAAGAAAGGCCCTGGGAAGAGGATGAGGTGGGTCCACAGGGTTGAATGACCCTTTTGAGCCAGGAAGTGGACGGTGGTGGTGTGTGCCACAGTCACTTGCGACTATCTCGGATTTTTGTCTTTAATATTTGTCCCCAAGTTATATTTTATAATAAACGGAAAAAGAAGTTGCTGTAATAACATGTCCAGGTCATTTCTGCTCAGTCTTCCTCAGGATGCTTCATCTTCCTCAGAAGCAGCTGCAACTCCTGAGCTCAGTGGATGGATCTGCCTTTCACATCATAGCCACTGTTTCTCAAATATACCTGATAAAGCTTGTCTCCAAGTCTTGGCTTAGGCTGTTCACTCTGCCTCAATGCTCTGTCTCTCTCCCTTTCCCATCTCTGTCTCTGTGTCTCTGTCTCTCTCTACATATCTTCCTATCAGAGGCATCTTGACTTTACATGCACTGATCCAAAGCTGCTTCCTTCAATAACTCTCCTGAGAAATCTCCCAAGAAGGAAGAACAAGTCTCCTGCTCCCTGAATGCCCAGCAGCATATCATGTTCCAGAGACAACAGTATCTATTCCTTTAAGAAGTCCCAAAGTTCCAGGCTGGGGAGACGGCTTGGTCCGTAAAAGTACTTACCACTTAAGTATGAGAACCTGAGTTCAGATACCCAGTGCTTACACAGAATGTCAGGGATGGCAGTGTAGTGTGCATCTCTAATCCCAGAGCGATGGCACTGGGGTGGAGACAGACTTGCCAGGTAGCCTAGCCAAATGGTGACCTGCAGGTTTCATGAGAGGTCCGGTCTAGACAAATACGGTGAAGAGTGACTGAGGAAGACCTAAAGTGTTGACCTCTGTCCTCTACAGACATGCACCCCACCTACACATGAACATATATATACATACATATAGAATCCCAAAATTCAGGAGAGATCCTGGCTCTCAGAGCTCCACAGAGCCAGCAGGAGCCAGGCATTCTGGGCCTCCTGGGGCTGGGGTTACTCAGCCTGGACGGTAGGCTGGTGTTAGATATGTGGAAAACAGGACCTGCAACATCAGGGTGTGAACCCTGAGCTCGGCCCCTCCTTCTTCAGTTCTTGAGTTCCCTCCACTAGAAGAGGGGCCCGGGAAGGGTCAGAGGCGAACGGAAGTATTATGCACAGGACTTGCCAGGCTAAGGGTGTTGCAAGACTGAGGGCAGGGAGACGGCTCGAGGCCTAGCCAAAGTCCTGCCCTTCTCTGATGAGGGCTGAAAGCACACTTAAGTGTGGCCTCTGGGGGTCAGGGGAAGTGAAACACAAAGCCACCTCCCCGTGCTTTTCCTTCCCCATCCTGAGTCCATAGTCTTCCCTCCAGCCCCTGCTCTGCCAACTCTACCTTTATGCCAAAGCTTCCCCTCCCAGACCCTGGGTCTCCATCATAGGAGGAATCCTAGCTTGTGCCATGTCCTAAACGCTGACTTAGATGTTAACAATCTGAGGCCAGGAAAACCCACTGGCCAGAGGGCACTGGGGCGTGGAAGGGTTTCTTCTCTTGATATGAAGAAATGGTTGAATATGAAGCATTCCCCTGAAGGCTCATGTCAAAACTTTAGTCCTGTGGTGGTGGCACACGCCTTTAATCCCAGCACTTGGGAGACAGAGGCAGGCAGATTTCTGTGAGTTCAAGGCCAGCCTGGTCTACAAAGCGAGTTCCAGGAAAGGCGCAAAGCTATACAGAGAAACCCTGTCTCAAAAAACCAAAACAAACAAACAAAAACCTTAGTCCCAGCTAGTGGCAATATTGAGATGATCATGAGGGCCTAGATGGGGAGACAAATGCAATCTTTGCAGAGTGTCTTGTTCTTGACACCTTCCTCCTTCTCTCTCTCTCTCTCTCTCTCTCTCTCTCTCTCTCTCTCTCTCTCTGCTTCTGCCACTGGGTGAACAGTTCTGTCCCAGGACACCTTCTCTATCATCTCTCTGCCTCGCCACGGGCCCACATGATGGGGCCATGGACTGAAAGCTCTGAACTAAAGCAAACCTTGCCTCTTTTAAGCTGATTTGCCCCTGTACTTTTGTCATGATAAAATGTGACTAGCCCCCTCTACCCTCCCCTTTCCCTACAGACACACAGGCTGGCCACACCCAAGAACAGAAAAGGAGGTTTATTGAAAACTATTTACAGTTTGTCCAGGTCCCACCACAGGCTGCAATCAGGACCCGCCCCTCTCACACCTTGGGCAGTGTCTTGGCCCCTGAGGGAGGAGGAGGCCGGGGCTGAGACCAAGGTACCCACTGTGGCTCTTCATCTATGAACTGACAACTATAAATAGACCGAAGTGGCAGGCGGGGGACAGGGAATGGATCCCTAACCTGATCTAGTCACAGCCTCAAGAAGAGAACACTATTCTGAAACTCAGGCCCAGTGGACCAAGTGAGGTGTCCAGAAGTCCTCTGCTTCCAGGAGGCCTTCCTGAACACGAGGGCCAACAGTCTCCCCATTTGCCCTTCCCCATGTGACAGGCCCCATGAGTTTCAGAGGCTTGGCCTAGGGATGCTGGGCACCCTTCCTCCCAACACTGACTCAGGGTCCAGAGCCACTGGAGCCGTCCCCAAGCTGAGATGATGTTGGAGAGGTCACAGCACAGGGACTAGGCCACAGCCTCATAGAAGGGGCACTGGGGGCGGGGGTCAGGGTGTCCCGCTGTAGGAATAGTCTGCTTTATTGTGCATCACCAGCCGGTCATCCACGAAGTAGAAGCTGTCAGACTGTGTCTCATACGGGTGACGAATCATCTCGCTGACTGCAAGAGAGGCCCAGCCAGAGCAAAGGTCAGGAACCTGAGCCACGCCACTAAGGACTTCAGGACTGGGACAGGGGGAGGCAGGGACAGATGAACCACTTCTGAGATTCTCAGTTTCTCTGAGCCTGCTTCCTTTCTGGTGGCGTGGCAGTGGTACCAGGTAGAGAAGTGACCCAGGATGGGTGAAAAGGGGTCAGATGTACCGGTGCGACCCTCCCACCCCACCCCACCCCCACGCTCGGGCTCTACACATCTCCACTCACTTAGCTCCTCAGAGAGAGGCGGGAAGTCATAGATGTGCTCACAGGTGTTCTTGCTGCTGGGGATGCAGAAGCCGAAGTGGAAGTCGAAGCTTTTCAGGAGCTGGTTTCGGAAGTAGTGCCTCTCGATCATGCGGAAGTTGTTGACCGGCTTGTCTCCCACCGTGAACTCCACCCTGAGTTAAGAGAAGCAGGCAGGGCTGAGAGTAGACTCCATGCCAGCCAGCCAGCCACCAGCCAGCCAGCCAAGGGACCAGGCTCCAGGCAGACCACCAGTGAGAGGTTCTGGAAGGGCTGTTCCCACCCTCGCGCTAGCCCCCGGCCCTCACCCCAGCCCCGCGACTCACGTGGCTCCCACCTGCCTGAGGCGGAGGAAGGCAGGTGTGAACTGGTAGCGAACAAAGCGCCCGGCATTGGGGTCCAGGTCCCGCCGGTTGATGGGCAACCGTTCTGCAATGTACCCCAGCTGGGCTCAGCGGGCTTCAGGCTGGGGCCCTTGCCTCCTCCACCCTCCCCCGAGGCCCTCTGTTTGAACTTTTTCCAAACTCTCCAGAAGTTTCTGGTACACTTTTGTTAAACGGTGGTCCCTAGGGGGCTCTAGGTCAACAAGTCACCAATTTTCAGGGGTTCCAGAGGACGTGCACAGGATTATGGGAGGTCTTTGGGACTGCAGTTTCCAGGGAGGCCAGCAGAGGGCAGGCTGGCCAGTACTAAACAGGCCTGTGCTCCCAAGATGTCCACCCTGAGAAACAGCGGCAGAAAAAGAAGCCTCACTGCCTACAGACACCTGAGTATTCTGGGGTTCAAGCCTGGACCCTGCTCTGACCCTCCTGTGGCTCAAGGAACCTAGGGAGCCCACTCTACAGTCAGTGACCCACCTACCATACTCACCTGAGACAGGGGGCTTCTTGATTTCAAAGAGGACAGTGCCCGAGTCCATGTCCCGGATCTTGAACCTGACGAAGTCAATCTTGTAGATATTTTCCTCAGGGGAGCACAGGTAGTCTAGGGGAGACAGGCAGCTGAGCAAACAGGGACCCCCCCCAAATGCCCACTGTCAATTCAGTTTCTGTGGGACCCTAAGGCTCACTCAGATCCCTCTGGCCACTGCCCTCCAAGAAGAAAACTGTGACCCTATCTGAGAGAAGTCCCCACACAGCAGGGGACAGGATTCTGTTATGAAGACATAGTCAGGGATTAACAGCCTCATCCTAGTGGCCTCACAGGCTCAGGCGAGGGCGGTCACCTCCATCATATCTTTCCTGGTTCCACCCTCTAGTTGGGGGACCCTTATTTCAACCTCCACTCTGCCAAATTGGCATGCCTCCTTTGGACAACTAGGCCTCCTGTGTAGTAGAAGCTTCCAGCATGAAGGGGGACCTCACTCCAAAGGGTGCATGCAGCTCTGCCTCTCGAGCGAAGGCTATTACGGTTCTTCCTTGAAGTGTGCCCCACCCCCATTACACACCCTGCAGCATGGGTCGTTTTTGGGGACAGGTTGGTACCCCTTCCCTGTTCTCTTGCCCCTGGTTTCCACCCATCCCTACCCCCTACCCCCACCCCCCATAAGCAGCTTAGGTGAGCCCAGGTCCCTTAAGCAGCTTATGGGATCTCTGCTGACTCAAGCTGGGAGCCCAGGCTACTGGGGGAGAAGAGGCTGGCTTTGCTCAACAGATCCTCGGCTGATCTCCCAATGGGAGGAAGTCTTAGCAAACAGAGGGAGCCCTTAGAGGTCATCTTTCCAGCCTTGGCCCAGAGCCACTGTCAGGGAGAAAGTGCTCTCAGAGAAGAGCACAGGCCAAGCCAGGAAATAGCGTGGCAGGTGCAGCAGGGTATGGATGAGGCAAGGAAGAGTCCTGGGCTCAGAGGGAAACCAGGGGAACTAGGCACTGCCTAGGGGGTTCATGGTGGGACCCTAATCACTCTTTCGTTGTTGCTGTTTTTAAGTCAGGGTCTCATGCAGCCTGGGCTAGCCTCAAACCCACTATGTGGCAGAGGCTGGCCCTGAACTCCTGCTCTTCTGCTTCATGCAACTTACTGTTCTTACAGCAGCAACTGCAAGTCCTAGGGGAGGCCCTGGCAAGAAAATAGGAAGAGGAGCAGAAAAATGCTAGGGAGGCTTGGGTGCTGTCAACCTTCAAAGTACCACATCCTCCCGCTGACCCACAGAGGCCCGGAAGTCACCCTCTAGGCCCCTGGGCCACCTCCTATTCCTCTGTGGTTGGAAGAGGAAGTGAATACAAAGTCATTCTCTCTTCCCTAGGTCTGTCTCCTCCCCAAGCCCGGGCCAGCCTCCTCCAGGAAGCCCTCCTGACAGCCCTCTAGCACCTTAGAGCCTGGCAGAAACGATATAAAATTTTAGAGAGGGTCCTGAGCCCTGACCTGTCCACCACAGCTCAGGAAGCTCTGACACAAAGCTATAGAAAGGTGCTGCTGAGCAGAGGGAGGAGGGGGCAGAAGTGGAAGCAGGACCCTAGTCGCCCAACTCCCAGGAAAAGCCTCCCTTCTCACCCTGTGCCCAGCCTGGGAACCTCTCCTCTCACTGGGGACAACTTCTCACACCCAGACCTCAGTCTCTTACACTGCAAACTCAACCTGTCAGCCCCTCTGCCCTTACAGGGCATGAGGGTCAGGGGTTGCCTAGGGCTCAGGACACTCCAGCCACTCCCTCCCCTCTGCCAAGTCAAATGAAGCCTAAGAGCCAAGGTCAGGCCAGAATAATGGCTCAGAACCCAACTGCTCTCCTGCTGGAGCCACAAATAGCTTCCTAAGCTGGATTCAGGGCCTGGTAATCCAGGAAGAGCAAACCTCAGACCTGTGTGATTAGGGTCAGGAGACAGTAGGCACCGTGGAGAGGCTTGGAACCCTATTTTCAAATCCCACACAGGAAAGGGCTCTCACAAGGCGCTTGCCCTTGCTCAACCTCTACAGGCTATGAACTCCCTCCAGACCGGGAGACACATGCTGTGACTTCACCTGGAGGCTTCCTTAGTGGCAAAACATGCCTTCAGTTATCCAGGAGTGAGGCAGGTGGTCCTGCCTTCCACCCATAGGGCTAAGCTGAACGGGAAGGGCTGCTGTTACAAAATGCAGCCCACTGGCTTCAACACCAGCCTGGTCCAGGCCCCTCCCTCCACTGATGCCTGCTTGGCCAAGGGAGCAACGCTCTGGAGGTCTAGCCAAGAATGTTGCCACCTAGCTCTGAAAGGAGGAGGGAGGCCCCTGGGGACCCAGATGCACAAGCTCAGGCCTGCCATCCTGGTCCCCTGCACAGCTGTCTGGGAGCCCTCCGCTCTGCTGCTCCTGCAGCTCCAGGGTTGAGGTCCGCTCTCGCACCTGTGTCCATCCCATAGAAAGGGACTGCAGGCTCACAAAGGGAGCCAGAGCAGCTTGCTGGTGGCCCACTCATTCCAAGGCAGCATGCCATTCTCCCTCCAAATACCTTCCATTCCTCGAGGCTCAAGCAACCTTCCGCCAGAAGACTCTCGAGTCCTTGCTCACCATCTGTAGTGATGTCTGCCTTTGCCCTGCATGCTCACTTATCTGCCTGTATGCAGCTGCTCTGAACCAAGTCCTCTGTAGCCCCCAGGACTGCTGATAAAGAGCCCCGTTGACAGAGCACGCACAGCATGCCAAGCATTGTCCAAAATCAGAAGACAGGCTTTATTTCACAATAACCTTGAGGGAGGTAACACTGTTCCCATTTTACAGATGAAAAAACCATGCCCCTGGAAATGAAATTACATTCCCAAGGTCACACAGCCAATTATGGGGCAAAACTGGGTCTCTAATCCAGGCAGCACAGCTTGGAAACAGTTCCAGTGGAGACTAGGCTTTCTTTGATGACAGAGCCTGGTTAAAAAAACAAGGACCAGCCAGTCCAGGCTTGGGGTCACACTCTCGCTTCCATGACACAGCCCACAGCCAACATACTGAAGCACCCTGATCTGTAAACCTCGGCAAGAGTATGGCCCTAGCCCTAATCAGGGAAGCAGGGTGAGGGCAGTAACAGCCAGGGAGCCTGAGGGTCGTCCTCGCCTGCACCTAGGCAGAGGGTAGGTGCTGAAGGCAGACTGCAAGTCAGGCACATTCCCCTGTGTGACCAGCCTCAAAGGGTCCCGAAGACTCCACGGGAGAAAGGGTTACAAATGCAGCTGCTGCCCCACCTCCACCATGGGAAAAGGGGTGGGCCCCTTGAAAAGGAAGGAGTGAGGAGAAAATAAGCCCTATTACAAGGAGAGGATGGGGCGCATCAAGGGACCAAGGAAAAGAACAAAATCGCAGGCTTGGAGGCAGAGGGAAAGTAAGGGGACACAGAGGAGGGGCGCTGCGTGGGGGAGGGGTGAGAGCGGGGGCCGGACTCGGAGCCTCGTGGGCCCCCTCCCGCGCTCTCCCTCCAGCCCGCCGGAGGCGCTCCCTTGCCGGTGCTCACCGCCCGTAATCCGCTGCAGCCCTAGCACGTCGTCCGGCCCGATGGGTTGCTTGCCCTGCAGCGGCCCCAGCCTGGGCCCGGGGCCTGGCTCTGGCTCGGACTCGGACCCGGACTCGGATTCCGCCCGAGGCTCCCGCGAGGGCTCCACACTCCGGTTCGAGGCCCCTGGAGCGGGCTCCGCCCCCGGTCCGGTTCCGCCGCCGCCCTTCTTCACCTTCATGGCCTCGCGGGGCCGCGGATCCTCGCCTGCTGCCACCGCCGCCGCCGCCGCCGCTGCCTGCGCTGGCTGGAGCCAGGGGAAGGGGGAGCGTCCGCCGCCCCACCCCCGGCCGGGCCCCAGGTGCCGTCCCGCCTTGGCCCCGCCCACAGTGGGCGCGTCACACATGCCCCGCCCACCGTCTGGCATCTCCCCTGGTAGAGCCAGGATCCTCTGGGTCCTCTTGAACTTCACGGTTCTTCTGGACAATGTAAGGGATACCGAATACCTCTCCTCTCTCTGTGGGCTCCAACCTCAAGGTCTTTCCCTGATAGCTTCGTCCTGACTCCAGCTCAAGTCTCAACTTCCCACACCCACCCAGTTCTAAAGTACTTCCTCTCAATTACCAGCTAGCCAGCCTGTTTTTTTTTTTTTTTTTCCAATGCATTAGACGAAATTATTTGTATTTGTTCTCTGACCTTTGTTCCTCAAAGGTCAGCTCTATGAAAGCAGCCACACTCTCTCTATACTCTGTTCTCTGTAACAGCCCAGCACTAGCACAGTACTCCTGGCAGCCAGTACCCACTATTTCCCTTTGTTGAACTTAAGAGTTAATATTCCAGGGCTGTCACTGGCTCAAGCTATGCCCCCCTAGAATTCCTGCTAAAAAGCAGAAGCAGATATTCACAGCTTTAGGCAGACACCACAGCCCAGGTGTCCAGACTGTACAGGACAATGGGTCAGGGAGGGCAGACACATGGTCAGGTGGGACATGGAGGACCTGGGAGCTCAGAGCAGATCAGACTACTTCTCCACATGAGTGAGTTATGACACGTGGTATCAACTCATATTCAACCAATGTTTATTAACAACCTAATATATATTTTTAAAGAGCCCGATATACAGAACACTTTTACATGCTTCTCACATTTAATCCAACCCCCTTCTGAGAGTGACGTCATCAGTGCTTTCCGACAGATGAAAACCTGAGGCTCAGAGAGAAGAGCAGCGTATCTGAAGCTCTCCAGTCTGTAAGTGTAGCAGGGGTCTGACTCAGGCCTGTTGGATTCCAAGTCAGAAATATTTCCTCCTGTACCATACTGCCTCTCTGAATGGGCAGAGGGGAACCTTAGCCACAAGGCAGAAACAGGTCCTAAGCGGCTGCCTCCTAGACCAGGCTAGGCTGTACCCAATGGGTGACACCAGTCAGGAAGGAGAGGAAGGAGGGAGAAGATCTTACAAGTGGAGAGGAGGGGGCTATAATTCAACCCAAGGATTTTCCCTCAATCCACCTCTCAGTACAGAAGTATGCTGTGCTGACAGGCTGGAAGAACAAGGTACCCCTGCCCAGGAGTAGACAGGCAAAGGCCTTTAAGTTCAAGCCATATGTGGAGATCCAGAAAATGTATCCTGCTAGGCTGCTAGGTGTGGTGGAGGACCAGATTAGTGGGATGGGAAGGGAAAGGAAGGTGAGCCCACTGTGGAGTGACATCCTCTGATTGGTAGAGAGCCAACAAAGAATGAAGACAAACCATAGGACCTCGCTTTGGCCTCTCAGCCCAACATCCCGGCTTGGCCAGACAGGAAAGCTTCCTCTGACATGCCACCCGGCTCAGTCTATCTTCTCAGGCTTTTTCCAGGACTTGTGAGTTTCTAGAAAGATCTTGACCAGAGACAGGAGGATGGGCACAGCCATAGGCAGGAAAAGTGGGATATAGATAGCAAACTTCTGGTCATCAGGGAAATACAAGAGGTGGAGGAGTGAGGGATCAAAAAAGGCACGCTCCGAAGATGTCACGGCTTCCTGGCTGGCCACAAAGGCGGCTGAAAGGTGCCCAAGGGCTAACTCCTCTGCTGCCTTCTGGACCGCAGCCACAGCCCTATATACCTAGGAAGGTGAAGGGATGGGAGTTACCAATATGTCCTAGGCATGGGGCAGGGGGAAAGTGCTGGCCTTTCAGTAACCTCTGTCTACCAGGGGAAGTTTCCTGGAGTCCATCCAAGCTATGTGGAAGTTAGTCAAAACGGGCTGTTGTTTATTTTCTGAGGGTCAGCTTGAAACTTTCATTTGTTCCCACCTAGACTCCAATTGGTGAGCTGGCATGGCTTCCAGAGGAAGCTTGAGGTATTTATTTATGGATGGCATGCTCACAGGCACCTTGGCTCATCCCTTCCTGGCCCATTTACCTCAGATGCCACATCATCCTTGATGACAATGTTGCTGATCTTGCCCAGAAGCTGAGCCAGGGAGGTGAGGGTGGTGGTGGCTGTGGCCAGGTTCTCCACCGAACGAGCCCAGAGCAATCGGTCCAGCTCCCAGGTCATGAGTCCTTCACTCTTTGGTCCTGAAAGCAGGCATTTTGGAGGCACCTGGGGCTGAGCAATCCCAAAGAGAAGCCTGTGGAAATGGTAGCGGGAGACCAGAGTTGCAGTGCACAAGGGGCCGATGCTAAAATTCCCATCGTCTCTGTCCTAGCCAGGCGCGGGTTTTACGGAGGACCACAGAGGTGGAGGAATGAGACGCGGCAGCAGACAACCCAGATTTCCAAACCCCGCCTTGACCAAGTATCTCCATTTCCACACTGGAGTTCCAAGAGCTTGTCTGGAAACCGTGCTGTGGTTTAAACGTTTCTTTAGCCCCAACTTAGTTTGGTTCCCTCTCTGGACCCTTTCTCTGAGCAAATGGACTCCGTGGGACAGGGATGGCAGGCCCACCTTTGATAAGATGTGTGTGCCTCAAGGTACTGCTAATTACCAGAATACAGTCCTATTTAGCCCAGAAGTCACTTCAGCATCTTCAATGTAGAGCATCAGATGACTGCCCTCAATTCATGGGTTAGCACAACATAAGTAGCTATTTTCTTAAAAAAAAAAAAAAAAGGGGGGGAGGGCTGGAGAGATGGCTCAGTGGTTAAGAGCACTGACTGCTCTTCCAGAGGGGCAGCTGGGTTTGATTTCCAGCACCCACCTGATGGCTTACAACCATTTGTAACTCCAGTTCCAGGAGATCCAGTGCCCTCTTCTGGCCTTTGTGGGCACGAGGCATACATGCAGTCAAAACATCCATACACATAAAGTAAAAAATTAAATAAAAAATAAAAAAATGATGAGAACTTGTCTCAAAAAAAAAAAAAAACCAAAACAAAACAAAAACAAAACAGTTACTTTCTATCTCTCTTTTTCTTTTTCTTTTTTTTTCCCCCTGAGACAGGGTTTCTCTGGCTGTCCTCGAACTCACAGAGATCTACCTGCCTCTCGGGTGCTAGGATTAAAGGCGTGTGCTGCCACCATGCCCCAGCAACAGTTGTTCTCTTATGCACCCCTAACCACACCTGGAAAGCTGGCTTCTATTTTTCTGAAGGCAAGGTTTGCCAGCTGCTTGTCCTCCTTAGGAGAAGGACCATCTGGAAACTTCTCCTGGTCTTGCTGGGGCTCTAGGCACAGCCACAGCACTCCACAACACTCCACCAGGTGAGAGTGCATTCTGCTCTGCCACCCCGCCTATATCCACAGGGTCAGTGGGCACAGCCCCGAAGGGATCACACAGGGCGGGACTCACCTCAGCTGAGCCAGGAACACCTGCATCACCTGCACCATATCCACCTCAACTCTCACTGGCAGATCTGAGGCATTATAGATTTGGGGATCGACATTGTATATCTGAAAATGGGGAATGAAATTACCTTAATACCACACAGGACCATGCACATTTCTGCTTAGTAGTCAGAGGCCATTAAAAGAAAAGGAAGATATGGCTTCTGGTATCCACAGGCTATACATCCCAGGGGCACAGCAACCCTCTCCCCTACTTTAAAAAAAAAAAAAATTGAGTATCCATGTACTTAAGTACTAAAGAAGCTTCAAGTACATTATTCTAATTGACCCCTCAAAGGTCCTGTGAAATTCAAAACAGTTATCTTGTTTTAGCATCCCTACCCATGGACCAGAGGACAGAGGAGAGGAGGGTCTCACCACTGCAAGACTCCCCCACGGAAGCCAAGAGCTAAGATGGACACAGACTAGCCTCCAGTGCAAACTGGTGAGTACAAAAAGCACTGACCAAAGAAACAGCCGGGCTGGCAGAGGAGGGGCTCAAGCACAGCCCTGTCACCTCGCTGGCACACGCTCCTCCCCCCAGGGGCCCACCCACTGCCCCAGAGACAAGCTGATGGGAGTTCCCTGGAAAGAAATGTGGACTCTGGGGTCTGAATAGGGTGATTATTACCATAATGCCACCCCAGCGGGGACTGTGGAAAGCATTGGTGGCCACTGGAGCCCCATCCTTGTCCTGAATGTACAGAGGGGAGTGGGCGAGCTCAGGCACATAGAGCAGGAAGTTGAGCACAGGGTACAGGGAGGCAGCGCTGGATCCTGGGGTACAAACAGAGGAGTCAGGACACCCAAACACGTGACTCCTGGATCGGAGTTCCAGGGTCAGCCTCTCCCTGGCTGGTAGGACTAGGTTCCCCCAAATGACACTCACTAGGGCACTCTCGACTTCTCCCAACTTTTCTACATGTACCACGTGGATGGGACAGAGTCCTTGACCCCCAAATGTCCCAGGTTTTCTGCCCTCTGAGAGCCCACCCTCCACTGTCTACGATAGCTCGCTTGGACACTGCAAAGAGGAACTTCAACCCTACCTGTTTCTAGGCTGGTCTCCTGGCAGCTCTCTGCTGTCCCTCAAAGACCTTCACAGCAGGCTAAAGCTCAGACTCCTCACCACAGTCCTTAATGGTCGGGTGCCGGCCTTCCCGGCCTCATCTGTGGTCTCCACTCCGTTTCAGCTTCCTAAACTACCCCAAGCTCCCTCGGTCTCTCTGCTCTTACTCTTCTTTGTCGGGGCGTCCCCTCTGCCGTAACAGCTTTCTGTCTCCGTCCTCACACTGCCACAGAGCGTCCTTTGCTAATGTTGTGGAATGAACAAAGTAACGAAGGAAAGAGGAATTTGCAGAGGACACATGTGCCACCCCTCTTGAAATCCTTAGTCCATACTTAACAGTGCACTGAACTCTGGTCTGCCTGTATTAGTTCTTCACCACACTCCCCAGGGCTCCTTCCCTCCAGACAAAGGATTACAATCCTAGCTTCAAGGTTCCCCTAATTCAATGAACACAACTGTGCATTCAAATTCTGCTTTGGGCTGGTGAGATGGCCCAGTGGGTAAAGGTGCTTGCCACCGTATCTGGTGACCTGACTCTAATCCCCAGGACCTACATAATGGAAAGAGAAGATGAGCTCTCACAAGCGTACTCTGACCTCCACCTGCATATCACAACAGTCCCCTCAACAGCCACAAAATACAGAAAGAAATGTTACAAGAAAAGTCAAAGGGCTGGAGAGGTGTCTCAGCAGTTAAGAGCACTGGCTGTTCTTCCAGAGGACCTGATTTAGTTCCCAGCACCCACATGGCAGCTCACAACTGTCCGTAACTCCAGTTCCAAGGGGTCTTGACACCCTCATACAGACATACATGCAGGCAAAATACCAATGCACATGAAATAAAAATAAATAAATCATTTAAAAAAAAAAAGAAAAGAAACCCCCAATTGTGCTTTCAAAGGCTGGAGATGCAGCTCAATTGTAGGGCACGCGCCTGGTATGCACAAGACCCTGAATTCAATCCCCAGAACCGAGAGAAGAAAAATTAGTGTTTTTTTTAAAGCTGGGTGTGGTGGCACATGCCTGCAATCTCAGCACTCGGGGAGGTGGAAGCAGGAGGGTCAGGAGTTCACGGCTTTCCTGGCTACACAGTGAGCATGAAGCCAGCCTAGGATAAGACCCTGTCTCAACAAAACCAAACAAAGACTTCTACCTTTCTGAGGTACATGAACTCTGCCTCAAACAATGAAAGGGAAAGATGAGAGGATGTGTGAGAGAGAGACAGACAGACACAGACAGACACAGACAGAGAGAGAGACAGACAGACAGAGACAGACAAAGAGAGAGAGAGACTAAACCTTCCCAATCCAAAAAGACCAATTCGACCCAGAAACCATCAAAACATACAACCCACCTCCAACCCCAGGCTGTGCCTACACTGTTCCTCTGTGGCCTGGCAGAAAGCCTCGTCAGGCACTCACCCAGCCGGGACTCCACCGGGTTGATGACATGGGGAAGGCTGTGCATGGCTAAGTAGTAGCTAGATGAGGCTGGGTCAAAGCGGGGGTTCACTCCCAGCATGGCATAATAAAGGATCTGTGGTGAAAAGACAGAACAGGCCATTTCTCTTCTCTGTTCATGAATTTAGAGTCTACTTTCTCTAAGAAAGGGGTTGAGGTAACTTGTAAAAATACATTCAGGACAAGGCAAAATATACAAGACAAAGTCAGGGCTCAGAGAAAATAGGTGTATGGAAGAAAATAACAAAATTAAGATAAAGTTAATATACTAAACACATACTTAGAAAACCACATATTTTACTAGGTTTCCAAACAGCCAAAGAGGAAAATGAAGAAAAAGCATTAAAAAAAAAAGCATTGATTCACAAGAGCCAATCAAGCATGCTGTTCCGAGATAACCACTCCCACTCGCCGGACTTGATAAACAGTCCCCCACATTTGCCCTACAAGGACAGGATGTGATACAGAAAGCAAGCAGCATTCTTTATGGCTTTATTGTTACAGTGTGCACATATTTCAGAAAGCTTTTTTTAATAAATTCCTTAAGAGCGGCTGACGGCTTTCATATCTAGGTGCAACTGCTGAAGAAGTTCCAGAGTCCCAAGGAAGCTGCTTTGTTAAGCTGCTCTGACAGGACTCCATGAGCCAGACACCAAGGAAGAAAGGACACCGGCACCTGCCCTCAAGGGATCAATGGGCTGATGGAGATCAAACAGGTGCACACACACACAGCGATGCCCACGAGCTACACACCTGCACCTGCTCACAAGACACTGCCCTGCACATAGCTACGCCAGCAAACCGGCATGTCATAAGAGATGGAGGAGCAGACGCCCTTGTAAACACTCAATGTGTACAGACTTTGAAAGAAATTCCTTAACTCACTCTGGGTCTTACCTGAGAGTCCACAGAGAAATTGCCAGCGGCACGGAGGGCGTTCAGGAAAGGCTGCACATAGCGCTGGACGGCCCCCTCGATGTCCCAGTGGACATCATGGGACTTGGGGTCAGGGTTGAGTAAGCTGAAAGTGATCTCGTAGCCTACAGAAAGAGGAGTCGTGGAATTCAGAGGACACCAAGGAAAAAAAGGCAACCTCTGGCCCACCTCATCTGGACGGGAAAGGGTGCCAGGAAGAACCAGAGAGGACAGAGGTGAGGGAAGGAACACTACCGAGTGCTGTAAGAAAAAAAATGGGCTGGGTAGTAGTAGCGCACACCTTTAGTCCCAGCATTCGGGAGGCAGAGACAGGCGGATCTCTGTGAGTTCAAGGCCAGCCTGGTCTACAGAGAGTTTCAAGACAGCCAGGATTACACAGAGAGACCCTGTCTTGGAACAAAAAAAAAAAAAAAAGAAAAAGAAAAAGAAAAGAAATGGAGAAGACAAACATGGTGGCTCCTGCCTTTAATCACAGCACTACAAAGGCAGAAGCAGAGGCAGGAGGATTTCCATAAGTGTGAGGACAGCCTGGTCTACAGAGTGAGTTCCAGGACAGCTAGAGATAAGAAAGAAAGAAAGAAAGAAAGAAAGAAAGAAAGAAAGAAAGAAAGAAAGAAAGAAAGAAAGAAAGAGAGAAAGAGAGAAAGAGAGAAAGAGAGAAAGAGAGAAAGAGAGAAAGAGAGAAAGAGAGAAAGAGAGAAAGAGAGAAAGAGAGAAAGAGAGAAAGAGAGAAAGAGAGAAAGAGAGAGAGAGAGAGAGAGAGAGAGGGAGGGAGGGAGGGAGGGAGGGAGGGAGGGAGGGAGGGAGGAAGGAAGGAAGAAAGAAAGAAAGAAAGGAGAGAGAAAAAGGGGCTGGAGAGATGGCTCAGAGGTTAAGAGCACTGGTTGTTCTTCCAGAGGTCCTGAGTTCAATTCCCAGCAACCACATAGCAGCTTATACTCATCTGTAATGAGATCTGGTGCCCTCTTCTGGCCTGCAAGGCATACATGCAGACAGAAACACTGTATACATAATAAATAAATAAATCTTTAAAAAAAAAAAA
>CABHPR010076988.1:0-29212 GCA_902168415.1 Peromyscus melanophrys
GGATGGGTGGATGGATGGGTGGATGGATGGATGGATGGATGGATGGATGGATGGATGGATGGGTGGATAGATGAGCTGCAGAACAGGTGAGGCCTGTGGAAAGATGGAGTTTGTTTTACCCTTACTGACATCCAGCAATGTATTTTTCCTAGGGCTCAGAGAGAAGTCATTTCACTTTCTCAGAGAGAGGGGGATAGAGGGATAGAGGGAGAGAAAGAGAGAGAGAGAGAGAGAGAGAGAGAGAGAGAGAGAGAGAGAGAGAGAGAGAGGTGCCAGAACTAAGATGGGAAGCCCAGCTCTTCACTCACGGTCTTACATTCTCTGCAATATCTCCCCATGGCCTGTTACCACTTACCTGAGTGTCTGAACCTGAGGAAGCCCTTAGGCCTGTCCCCCTGAGGTGTGAGATAAAGCTCAACCTCAGCAAGACCCTCCCCCAGGACAGGTTGAGAGGAGAGGTGAGAAGCCACGGAGGAGGAGAAGGGTACTCAGAGGATGAAGAGAGCGGGGAGAGGCAGGGAAGGGGAAGGCAGTACACACCCAGTGTGTGGTCGGCACATTCAATGTAGATATTTGGCGGGCAGATGGTCTCATTGCCTGGAAGGAGAGAAGAGTATTTCTGAGATCTACAGTCCTTTCCCTTCTCCCTTGCCACACACCCATGTGGGCATCCATGTATATATGCATGTTTGCACATATACATAACAGATCAATGTATACACACTCATGCATAAAAACAATGAAAATGCATATATACACATACACATGTAATCATTCACTTACACAACCATGTGTAAACTCTTACGTTCATGCACATAATCCCAAAACACACACACACACACACACACACACACCAAAAATATATTAGCATGTACACAAGCATGTATATACATGCATTCCCAAACACAGGAAAACATGCATAAATATCCAGACATACCCATGAGCACATGCTCATGAGTGTGGACACCTGTACATATTGTACACATGTTTCTGCCCCTGGAAGTTCAAGAGCCCAGAAGAGTGGCACCAGAGACTGGCTGGAGGTGCCCACCTGGCATGTGCACCATCCGGCAGTGGCAGCGCTGGAGCACGGCCTCCTTCTCACACCGCAGTCGGCAGGCAGACACACTATAGGCTGAGTAGCCCTGAAGCTCAGGCTCCCTGAGCTCGCTCTCCGCCCGGCAGTTGCCCCAAGGCTGGGGCAGATAAGTTAGCTGCAGAGATGGGGCATGATAAGGTCAAGGCCAAGCATGTCAGTCAAGGCCAGTCCTCCAGTGTCAGTAGCCCCAGCAAGGCCATGGGGCTGGCAGACCAGATGTCTGCAAGGCAGATCTGGCCAGCATCCCTTGAAACAGAGATTCGCGCTGTGCCCAGGCTAGGCCTAGCTGGGAATGCTCACCCGCTGTTCCTGGCAAGACACAAAAGTCTGGAAGCCTGGGGACACACCAAACCCCAGCTGATGGATGTAGGGAGGCTCCTCCTGGCTGTGGATCTGCACCCGGATACCAGCCTCAAATGACGTCTCATCTGCACAGCAGAGATGAGGAGCTTCAGAACTTAGTCTAGGAAGAGAGCAGAGCCCAGGCCCCACCCCTGACTTGGCCCTTATCCTTTTCCCGCCCCATACTTGTCTCCCTCCATATGGGTAGGTATTCCTCCTGCTGGATGTCTAGCATGATCTCCAGGCCACTACCCATGCCACCAGCCCGGCTGGGCAGTGAGCTCTGAGGATCCGCATTGAAGGTGTAACATTTCCCATAGCGAGTGTAGACCTGGAGGGAGATAGAACATATCAGTAACAGAACTCTTTTTTTTTTTTTTTTTTTTTTTAAAATATTCTGGCAGGTTCTCACCGTGTAGTTCAAGTTGGATCTACTCCTCCCCAGGGCCTTGCAGCACCCCAGGAATTTCCCTGCCCAAGAGTTGCTGCACTGTGTGAACAAGAGCTCCTCATGTAGCTGGCCTTGAATTTACAATCCTCTTGGCTCTAACCACAGGAGCTCTGGGAATACACGTGTGCACCACCATGCCAGGCTCAGACTCTTGCTATTCCCGTCCTGCCCTCCCTCCACTGAGTAAAGGGTCCTCTTATTGCTACTTAGTTTTTTGAGTCAGGATCCCTAAAATCTGCACCTCCTCCCCTCCCATAGCAAACTAACACGATCTCCACCTACCTGGTCCTCCCTGTATCCATCCCTTCCTTCTGTTCTTCACACGGCTGTCAAAGCACTCAAGCCAACCAAGTCCCCCTGCCAGATTTTGTCTGTAGCTTACACACCATGCTACAGATATACACAATAAGAGATGCGCAATAAGACTTATTTCATTATTGTGCTTGTGTGCATTTGTACCTGGTCTGTACATTCGGGTGGAGGCCAGAGATTTAAAATCAGGTATCTTCCCCAGTCACCCTCCACGTTACTTTTGGAGACAAAGCCTTTCACTGAACATGGAGATCATCAATTTGGCGAGGCTGGCTGGCCAGTGAGCTCCAGGGGTCCTCTTTTCTCTGCCTCCCCAGCACTGGGATGACAGGCACGTGCCCCGGTGTCCAGCTTTTTACATGGATGCTCAAAGTCCTCACACTGGCATGGCAAGCCCTTCATCCACTGAGCCATCCCCCAGCCCCAGTAAAACTTACTTTTAAACTAGACTACCCTAAACAATAATGGCTTCCCAGAGCCATATTTCCAGAGAATGAAACCAGACTCTTTCCCTAGCCTTAAAGTTGCCCTTCAGTGTGGCTCTGACCTTCTTCTGCCCCTCCACTCCTGAAACCGTGACAGACTCAAACATCTGGTACTCCTATTCACCTCAGATTTTTGTTGTCGCTCCCTCTCCAGGCGTGGCAGAGCTAGGTGTCCCTCATCCCACTCACCTCACACCCCATGCTCACTCTGTTAAATTGTTCAGTATATGCATCAAGACCTGAGATTTTGCTCATCTACTCATTTCCCTGTCTATTGACCATGTCCTCCACTAGAGAGCACGCTGGACAGGAGCAGGAACCCGCCTGATGTCCCATATACTTGTCCCATTGTGGGGCACAGAAGGAGCTTTCCGTAAACCTTTCCAAAGCCCAGCTCCAAAGCCCAGCTTGTCTCCTTGATGAGCATTCTGCCCCACACACACCAGATGGCGCTGGTGACCCAAAGATGAAGGCACAGGCTCAGCCCGGGGATTTTAGTGGCTGCCTGGAGTCACTGAGCAGCTGGAATGGGAGAGCTACTGAAAAAGAGGCGGATTCTAGCTGCCCTCTGCCAGGCTCACCCCACAGAGACGTGCCCCTGGGTCAAACCCATCCCAGGCAGCACCTTCTCTGCGGGCAAGGGGTCAGTGTGCTCCAACACTACCTCCACCCCTTTCCTGGGAACGCACGTGCTCACACTGTAAGAGCTGGGAAAGGGCACGAAGTGGCACGAAGGGGAAAGAACCTCCTCAGGCTTGACGGCGGCAGGAGAGTGCTGAAGGAAGAGGCTGGGCTGAGAGCTGGGAAGTGGAGATCGGAGGCAGTCTGAGGGGACCTCCGGGGACATCTGGAGGGGGGGTGGAGTTCTGTCCTCCCTCCTCTGGTGAGTTAGCTGTCTGCAGCTTCAGCAATCTCCTACCTCCACCCCACCCCCACCCCAGTACTTCCTCCTCCCAAACTGATTTCTGAAACAACAACAAAAGGCGCAGAGCGGGCGCCTTGACATTTACAAAACATGAAAACACCTACTGCTACGCTACCCAGGGCCTCTGATTTTAGACGTGCTTAATGACCTTGTCGACAAAAGAGGAAACTGAAGCTCAGAGAGGTGTAGTGACTGGAATGAGGCCACACAGCTAGTGGTTCGATGGAACTCATGGGGATGGAAAGCTCCAGCCACTCCCATAATTCATTGCTAGCATCCTCAGGATGGAGAGAGATGGGATGTCCTCGGACTGGACCTTCCTTCCCCTGCTCCTCTGTACCTTCAGCTCCATTCCTCAGCCCCTTCCTCTCAGTGTCTTCTGTCCCCTCCAGCTTCTGGGGTCCAGTCCTTGTCCCCATCTGGATCTCTCCTGTCTCCACCTGTACCCTCCATCACAGTAGGTCCCCTGTGGAGCATCCCAGGGACCTCACAGGAGTGGGCATCACAGACACCTAAGAGCATTCAAAATGCCCCAGGCATGTTAGGGTCCATGCTCAGTCTTATCGAACCCCCACAACTACCCAGAGGGCAAATGAGGAGACAGAAGCTCAGAGAACTGGACCAGCTTGCAGAGGTCTCCAAGATCAGCGCTCCTCAAATGCCAATTCATACCCAGATCCCCTTTGTAAAGTGCTGCTTCTGGTTTAGTACATGGAGGTAGAAGGACTCCCTGGAATGAAATTCTGCGTTTCTACAAGCCTGCTGATCCGTGGACCGCACAGTAAGTAGAAAGGTCTAGTTGAACAAGGCATGGTGGCACAGGCCTATAATCCCAACAGCTCCGGACTGAGGCAGGAGGACTATAAATTCACAGCTGGCCTGAGCTGCAAACTGAGTTCAAGGCTAGCTCCAGCAACTTAGTGAGACCCTGTCTCGAAATAAAAAAGTAAAGAGGGCCTGGAATATAGCTCAGTGGTAGAGTGAATGCCGTGTGGGGGGGAGGTCCTACGTTCCACCTCCGGTGCTGAAACTGAAAATGACTAGGAGATACAAGAGTCAAGCAAGACAGCTTGGGCCTAGTCATGGTCTTGGGACATGTCTGTGGAGGGAGAGGAACCTGAAATGGGCTGAGTGCAAGATTCCTGTCTCCCTAGTAACATGGGAAAGGCAGATACAGGGAATGTCGAAGTGCCCAACATCTTCCTGTTTCAGGCCAAGAAGACGCTGGAATCAGTTCCTGCCAACTCAGCCAGTTTTGAGTGCATGCTTGAGTTGAGAGGCTAAATGAGGCCCAGGCTATGTGAGGGAACCCCGGGTCTGTGTTGCTCACGCGTGTCTGCCAAGTAATGCCACAGTCTCTCTGGAGCTTAGCCTCATTCACAGGTCTCCAACTCCCTGAAGCACGGACCGCTGCTTCCTTCCCTCTGGGCATTCCCAAAGTCCGGTGAGATTAGCAAAAGGAAAGGCTAAGGGCAGGAGAATGTCGAGCATGATCAAACATCCTCATTTTGTCCCAGGTCAGTTTTTTTCCCCGAGATATGGTTTCTCTGTGTAACAATTCTGGCTGTCCTGGAACTCACTTTTGTAGACCAGGCTGGCCTTGAACTCACAGAAATCTGCCTGCCTCTGCCTCCCGAGTGCTGGGATTAAATGTGTGTGCCACCACCACCCGGCATCTCAGGTCTTTTTTAGAAATGCTTTTGGTATCTTTTCTCCTTGGAGCCTCGGCGCAAGCCACATGAGGTAATTGTTGCTGCTGCGAAGGATGAAGTAACGGAAACTCAGAGAGGGAAAGGGGCTTGGCTAAGTGCACACAGCCAGCAAAGGGCAGTAGAGACTTGAACCAGACGGAAGCCCATGTACAATACAGTCAGTACTTAGGAAATACCTGGCGTGGGCTCAGTGGATGAAAGACGTTCCCTTGGTAGAACAGTACTGTAGATTTATATTTCAACATATGTACACAGATGCATGCCACTGGACAGTGAGTCCAGCCCCCTGCACAATGGAGCTCATCCCTAACTTGGGAGGAGTTGATTACCTAGCAAATGTACTGATGACGTGGTTGTATACCGGCAGGGGTGAGGGGAAAGGTGTGTGAAAATAGTCCGGGTTCAAAGGACACGCTAGAGAGAACAGACAGGCCAGACTGTCAGGCCTGGGCCACCTGCACAGCCTGGGTCAGGCCCCACTGCTGGGAAGAGCACGTCGTTGCCCCGGAGACAGTCCCTGGCCCAGGCATTGGTGGTGGCGCCAGCCACTGGCTCCTAAGTGGTAGAATTCTGGTGGCAGCACAGCCCGCAGCTTCTTCCATGGAGACGGCACGGCCGTTCAGCCACAAGGTCCCACTGGCTGTCCACTGCTCCCTCCCCATGGACTGGCCTGAAAGGAGGATGTGTATACAAGAGTTGAGAGCCTGGGGACCCAATCACAGAGAGGGTTGGCACTGGGCCAAGAAGTGTCCTGATGGTGGAAGGGCCATTTCCAGATAACCTCAGCTTCTAAGCGCTGCCCATGGGGCCTTGATCCTGTCAAATCCCTATTACCTCCTCTCGATCTTGGCTTCCAATCCGATGCTACCAGCCCGAGCTGGAGTGTGTAGCCTCTCGGAACTTCCCTGAGCTCCAAGTAGATGGGCTGTAAACAGGAAGGCCACCAGCTTCCTCTAGCCAGCCCTCATCTGGCCCCTCTCTGATTATCTCTCCCAACCGCAGTGGCCCAGGTCACTGCCTGTTTCCCCGATCTGTCTGTCTCTCCACTTCTCTAGCTCCCTGGTTTACCTTTTCTGGGCACCCAACCAGAGTCCGTCTGGACTCAGTTTCTCCACTTCTAGCCATTGGCCAGCCTATTTATCATCCCAGCACCCCTTTCTCTCCTAGATGCTGTCTGGTCCCTTTGTCCCTTGCCCTGTCTACCTCTATCTTATTTACTTTTCTCTCTGTCCACGTGAGTATTCGGTTTCTGTATCTTGTCTTCCTCCTAGATTTTACTATGGGCCTAAGGTTA
This sequence comes from Peromyscus melanophrys, assembly GCA_902168415.1. NCBI lineage: Eukaryota > Metazoa > Chordata > Mammalia > Rodentia > Cricetidae > Peromyscus > Peromyscus melanophrys. The sequence continues at coordinate 6,621 of CABHPR010076988.1, forward strand.
CCCAGATGCCCTCCCTAGTCTCCTCTCTCTCCCCTCCCCCAATCCCCAACCCTCCCCATCTGCCTGAGACAATGATCAGGAGCTGGAAGAGATCTGTCCAGAGCTTGCTCCCCTGAGCGATGGCTTCTCTCTCAGCCCTCTGAGCTCCATCCATCCACAGCTCCCATTTCCCAAGATAGCTCTCTCTTTCCTGGCTGCCAGCTTTCCCCCCTCAGCCCTCCCTAGCTCCTCTTCCTCCCTGTAGCCACAGAGCCCACAGGGTTAATAGCCAATTAGTAGGGCCAGGGCTCAGCTATGTGGGAGAAGGCCCTGGGCCTCCAGGAGATAAGAAGCAGCCAGAAGCAGCAAAGACCAGGCAGCTAATCCCATAGCTAATCTGCAGCCTGGGCTTTATCTCCACCGCCTTCTGGGCACCCAGCTTCTGCCAAGACCCCAGCACCTCCTAGCTACTTCTCTATGGATGGGAGCCCCTCTCCTTTATCCCTCTGCCCTCCTCTGTGAGGTCCACCCCGTGCCTCCTCCTTAGCTGCCCCGGAATGAACTCCCCTTTACCCTGCAGTGCCCGGGAGTCCATGGTGGACCAATAGAAGGGGTTAGATACGTCTTCATCCAGCCATGACTAGCACCCTGGGTGGGAGAGCTCCTAAGCCATGGCTGTACTCAGGGGTGACCCAGGATCCAGGTTTAGTGCTCCATCCTTCTCTAGCCTCCCCAGGGACAGAGGAAGAACGATAGTGCCAACTCAAAATGCTTGGATGTCTGTGCTGGCCAAAAGTTTGGGATCACTCGGACCAACCAACCCCTCATTGAACAAGGCTAAAGCAGAAGCCTAGAGATACCAGCTTCATGTCCAAGCGCCCACGGGGAATAAGACTCAGCACTGTAACCCAGTCCACCCCCCCCCTCCCACCAGTGCCAGCATCCTTCGATAACTCTGTCACCTCCCTGCAAGTCAGTGGACGCTGAGTCTGGCTGCAGTCTACCTCCAACAACCTGTAACCTGGGTTAGTGATTTTTCGACTTTTCTGAACCTCAGTTTTCTCTTCTGTCAAATGGAACCTTCTAGAAAAATGTCTGCCTGCCTTGTTTCATGAGGGTAGTTATAAGTCTCAAAGGAGAAAAAATACCAGGCCCAAAGGCAAGCCCCTGTAGTCTCAGCTACTTAGGAGTCTGAGGCAGGAGGATTGTTTCAGTCCAGGAATTTGGGGCAACACTCTGAGACCCCCTTCATTAAATAAGCAGGTATTTGTAAAGTGAAATCATATGCCTGACACCCCAGCTTTGGTCTGTGGTGCTGGGAATAGATACAGAAGCCTCCGAACATGGGGGAAGAAAAAGAGTTTGGAGCCTGACAAAGCAGAGTTCAAATCCCACCTCTTCCATCAACCTTATCAAACAACTTGAGGCAGTGATCAAGAGCCGAGTGCCTGACAATCTCTTCATGCCTTTGGTTTGCACCTCCATAAAAGGCAACCAGCAATCCTCCTCCTCGGGTTAGGACTGCAGATTAGAGATAAATTCCTGAGTGATGCATGGCACTCAGAGAGGGGGGCCGACCTCAGGAAAGGAGCTTCCAGTCAGAGAGCACAGCTGCTTTGGTTTTGGATTCCCACCGGGCCCATCTTCACAGGGCATTCTGCCTCTTGGTAAAGATGTCTGCCCTTAGGAACTGATCAGCATGGAGCTCTTTCAGAGCAAACCTCACAGGCTCTGAGATGAGACGCGGCTCTTCCAGCAAATGGAAAGCTCAACCTGGCTTACCTCCAGGACTTGTTCTTACTGAAGTCTGTGGGATTCAGATTCCGTCATTGAACCCCCCTGATCCTCCATTTTTCATCTGTGAAATGGGAATGAAATCAGGTACCCTTCCAAGTTGGCATGAGAAAAGAGATAACATAGCACATTAGCAACAGCTAATTTTCTAAATGCCTCCTCTGAACCGAGCACAGATTTGAGAGCTTTACATAAATGAACTCTTTAATGCTGGGGGGGGGGGGGAATGATAGAAGTTATTCTCATTGTCCCCATTTCACAGACAAGATGGTGGAGGCACAGAGAGGGTAAGAAACGTTGCCAGGGTCACATGACGTAGCAGAGCCAAGAATGGTGGGTTCTGGAACAACCCGTGTGTCAGACAGTATCCCTTGAGCCTTTACAATGTTTCAGGCACTGTGATTGATGCTGGGGATACATCCCAGGACAAAACTGTCTCAAGGAGTTTGCTGTCTGATGTAGACACATCCATTCATTCAAAAAGTGTTCGCTGAGCACCTACACCATGGGCCAGGCATATTCAAAGTGCCAGGTCAACAAGAGGGAACGGAACACACAAACCTAACAGTCACACAATAGACACTCCTGGCCGTGGGCCATGCTGTGCTGGAGATCCTAGCCAAGGCCGCCATGGCCGATGCAACAGGAGTTTGGTTCCAGTTGGAGGGTTAGGGAATGCATCTTTGAATAAGCTGGCTGGCCCGCCACCCAGGAGGACATCAGACAGACTTAAGGAAGACACGCTACTTCCCTCACTTCCAGTATGTCTGCCAGTATGAGTGTAGCCTAGGCGGGGTAAACAGTTCCCAGTGCCCAATGCCACCCACATGCTTTTCAGGGAGCCTTTCTCCAAGGTGGGTCTGGGAATGGTGGTAGGGTAAGCGAGAGAGAGAGAACCGTGGTGGATGGGGAGGGAGAACTGGCTAAGGCCCACTGGCCAGAGCATAGGAGGGGGCACAGGAAGTGGAAGTATGAAATGGGGAGCTCAGGGTTGCTTCCCAAGTGGACGACAGGGACTCCAGGACCTGTTCCTGGGCAGCCGTTGCCTAAGCATTAGACCTCAGAAAGACAGTTTTGCAGGCGATGATGTTTTTAATTGGTAACTAAGTCCTTCCCTGGCATTCTCGCCCGCTTGATGCAAACAAAACTGTGGAAGAGTTTCACACTCACAGTTGGTGGGCGGGAGTTTTCAATTCCAACAAAACTCGGGGAGAACTGGGGTAGTTGCAGTAATAGTAGCAGTACTGTTGTTGTTGTTGTTGTTGTTGTTGGTGGTGGTGGTGGTGGTGGTGGTGGTGGTGGTGGTGGTGGTGGTGGTGGTGGTGGTGGTGTGTGAGAGTGTGTGTGTCCGCTGGAGAAGTGGGTGGGTGCCCATCAGGAGCCCCTGTCCTAAACGTACTTGTAGCAGCTCAGGCCCAGCTGCCTGTGCTGCACCGCGAGGCCGCACCCACGGGCCACGCTCCCTGCTGGCTGCCTCTCCTGCGGGGCAGGCATCCATCACCGAGCAGCGCCCTCCCTCCGTCTCCTTCGGGCTCCTCGGCTCTCCTCCCCGGGTTCGCCTCATTTGCATTCCCTCGGCTCTCAGCTCCTCGGCAAAGTGACCTCCGTGCACACAGCAGCGCCAGAGGCTTCCACCGCGGAGGGAGACACCGTCGCCCGTCGCCCGCCTCCCGCTACGGCCCGGGAGGCGATCAAATGAGCGGGAGCTGGGATAGCGCAGACAGGAGTAGATGGAGCTGGGGACCAGGGCTGGACGTGGCCAGTGAGCCTGGGAACTGTCTCCAGGCCTAGTGCTGGGGCGGCGCTGAAGGGCTAGAGTAAGATCTGAACCCGCGACCTCAGTCTCTAGCCTGGCTGGAGTGAAATGTGGAGGTCACTCACCCCGAGGTCCAGGGAGCTGGGCCGTAGAAATGAAACCTCGTCTTGAAACCAGAGGCTCTCAAACACCTCAAAGTCCACTTGCATCCCAGCCAGGGAGAGGCCTACTCCACCGCACAGTCCCCCAGGAGTCTCCAACCCTCCCCGGGTTCTGCCCAGCCCCCTGTCCCCACTCCCCTGGCCAGCCAAGCTGCCTCCCCCACCCCCCGCTTGGTATTTACACCTTTCACACATTTGTAAGCTATTATCCTGTCCACGCTTAGTCACCGCTGAGCCAAGCGCCACGGATTTAGCTCCTTTAATCTTACCTCCTAAATCAATCCTCCATTTCCCCTTAATCATCCCGTGGCTCCTCTCTGAACTCTCGCGGCTGCCTCGCCTGCCGCAGCCTATGCCTATCTCTCTGGAACTGCTCCCCCTCCAACCCAAAGCGGTGTCCCAAGGGCACTGTGAACACTTAGGGGGTGGACTGGATATTCGGTCCTGCTACCCCCGGCTTGGGAGCCAAGGGAGGAAATGCAGGCATCCTTGGCCTTTTCTAGAAGACACACAGCATTAGACCTTTCTGTTCTCAGCCCCAGACTCTCTGTCTTCCTGCCTACTCCCAGGCACGGGGTGGGGAGGGTCGGGGGTGGGGGTACTCTAAAGACCCTAAGCCTCTGTCACGGCCCACCAAATGCAAAAAACAAAGACAACCAAATGCACAACAATTCTGGTAGATGAGATCGTCTTCCGGCTGCCCATGCTGCCCATCGAGCTGGCTGGCCCCACCTCCTTGATCCAGGTGCTGAAAGGAGGTGGATGCAGGAGAGCCAGAAAGGGCAGGAAAAGCTGGTGTCTCCCCAGTTCGAGGTTACTGCCCTTCCTTCTCCTCCAGGGAGGCTGCCCATTTCTCCTAGACCATCCTTGGGCTCTCTCCCCACTCCACTCCCTGTCCAGGGGGTGGGTCCAGTAGCCTAGAGGCTGGACTTTCTCTGGGATCTCTAGGACCCTCTTGCCTCCAGATTTCTGATCCTTTCTGCTCCTCAGCCCAGACCTAGGTCAGGCAGCCCTGCTCTCCACCACAAGAGGGGGCAGGTTCCTCCTGGAAGCCCAAGGACAGGCATGGGGGTCCATAAAGAGGTTAGGAGGGGAACGTATGGGGGCCATTTCTTCAGATGCTAATCAGCATCTTCCAGCAGTGCGAGGAGAAGCTGAGTTGATAATGAGCCCAGCTCGGGGCTGATTCCTGATTAATGAAGAGGCCACAGGGCTTCTTGAGTGGGGCCGGGTGGGGCATGCCTCTCACGACCCTCCCCATTGCCCTTGAAGACCAGCCCTCTTGTGATGCCTTTCCCTGCCCTTCCTTGCAGGCATAATTCCAACAGTGTCCATCAACTTCACTGCCAATGCAGCCAGACTGAGAGCGCCCCCTCCAGGAGGACTGGAGGAGCAGCAGCCAGTGCCAAGTAAGAGGTGTGCAGTACCCACCTGGGCTGTGCAATCGGAGCTGTAGGCAGCCTACAGGGTTGTTAAAATCAGGGAACTTTTTGTTGAAAGAAACTAGATTTGGGGCATCCTTTGACACCACAGAAGCATACTGACACCCTCACACAGGGCAGCAGTTAGCTAGAGCTGAGGCTGAGATCCCACCCTTCACCACCTTGCTTTCACTGACTCCACCCGCCCGACTCCCCAAGGCAAGAGCAACCCTCAACCAGATGTTCACTAAATGTGCACGAGGTTCACACCTCAGGACATAATGGGACCGTGGGGCACAGAGGACCAGATAGGGGATTCAGGCAGAGTTAACAAAGTTCATCTGTATGTAAAAGGCCTGGATCAACATCAGATGGAATGCCCCCCTTTCTAGAGCCAAGGGGTTATAGGGAAGGTCTGGAGTTGGGAAGTGAGCATGGGATAGCCCCTTCTATAGACGACGGCAGGAGGTCAGAGGTACAGCCTGCCACTATTGGCCTGACTACCACACTAGACAAGAGTGTGGGAACTAAGGAGAAAATGGATGGAAAGAGGAGGTTGCTGAAAAGCCCCAAATTGGGAGTTGGGGCAAGCAGAGTAGCAGAGGACTTTGCATGAAGTCCTCCTTGCCTCAGCTGTCCTGGGTAGCGGATGGGGAGGGCTGTGAGGGGAGGGGGAGGGCAGGGGGGACTGCCCAGCTGGAAGAGGCCTTGTCTAATTGTGCCTGATTAGTAGAGAGGAAGAGAACAGGGCGAGTGATTAATAGTCACGGCAGTCACCAGCGTGTGGGGAAGGAGGGTTGGGAGGGGGAGGGAAGCCTGAGAGCCAAGAGGGGATGGAGACAGTGAGGTACCCACGGGGCCTTGGTCTCCTACCCTTCTAGGGGCTGTCTGCACCCTTGATCCTGGGGAGTCCTACAACCAGGAGCTGGGCCCTGCCCCCACCCCCTAAGGGGTTCCCCTCCTCCTTCCTGCCACAATTTTCAGGCAGGGGCATGGAAGAGAAGAGACCAAGGTCATGTCTGCCTCTAGGAAAAGAAGTATCTGCATTCACAGGATGCTTTTAGACACCCCAAAGCTTCCAACTCCAAGACACTGGCTCCAGCTTAATCTGGGACCTCAGCTTGGCTTCTAATCGCAGCCCACAAAACATCATTGTAAGTATATCCTCTAGTCCCATCAGTAATTCTAGCCCTGCCTTGGCCAGGCAATCTGAACCTTATTCACCAGTATGATGTCCAGCATGCACCAGTTGCACATACCAGATCACATCTCAAACGCTCAGCAGCCATGCATGGCTAGTGACTACCGCGTCGGACAATACATACATGGGATGTTTCTTTCCATCACCACAGAAGGTTTAATGGTCTAACACTGACCTATAGAGTATATGCACATATGTACGTGTGCATGCTTGCTTGGGAGGGCTATAACTGTAGAGAGGACCATGAGCATCTGAGAGCTACATGGGGTGCGGGGGAAGACTAGGGAATGGAGAGCAGTGTTGTTCTGGAGCAGGGATCAGAAACCATGGGGTGATGCTGAGAGCAGTGAGGTTAAAAGACAGTCAGGAGCTGAGGTGGTGGTGTTTGTGGCAACTGACGCTTGCAGGGTGCATACTGTGTGCATGCCAGGCAGTGTGCGAACCTCTTTTCAGGCATCTTGCCCTCACAGCCTCCCCGTAGCCTATGTAATGAATACACAAATGGATGTTCATGGAAGCCTTTTGGTTTCCTCCAAGGCCACGGAATTGAACAGAACCGAGGTTCAAGTCCACACGATCAGACAGCTCCGGAGCTCACACATGGTGTGCAGTCCCCCCCGCTGTGAGGAGATGCTGCCTTTTAGAGACACCTTAGCTTTGTACAGATCAAGCAAGGAAGGCTAGGGAGAAAGCGATTGCCTCCCACCAAGCTGACAGACTGCGAGTGAGCCATGATGAGGGAGGTCGAACTGGGGCTTGGCACACAGTTGGGGGACAGTGGGATGGAGAAGGGAGGGAGAGCCCTCTACAGTGTCGGGGGGGGGGGGGGGGGGTGGTGATGAGAGTATGAGGTAGACATGGGAATGGGCTGGTGTGAGCCTGAGTGAAGGAGAAAAGGGAAGAGAAGAGTCAGGGGCCTTCGTGGAGGATGTAGGGGGGGGGGTGGAAATGGTCCTAGCATTGCACCCTCAGAAACCATGTCACTCCTTCTCTCCTCTTCTCTCTCCTCTCTGGAATCTCAGTCAGGCTGTCTCATCCTTTAAGCCTTCCCAGCCCTCCTTTAGCCCAGAGTGGTCTCTCTCTCTCTCTCTCTCTCTCTCTCTCTCTCTCTCTCTCTCTCTCTCTCTCTCTCTCTCAACTCGGGCTCTTACCATCCAGGAACCTCATCTGGCAATTAATCCTGGCACCTTATGACATTGCTTGCATGGCTGATTAACTCTTGCATGGTTGCTTAAGCTTTTGAGCATCCCTGTCCCTGTTCTTCCGTGAGACTGAAGGCATCTTGAGGACAGGGTCTGAGGACTAGGGCGTCCCTTCTTTGCTGTCCCCCCACCCCCAGGTCCTAGCGAGGAACCCAATGTGTGCAGGCACAGAGCAGCATTCTGAGTGCCTGACTAGGAGTAAACCAAGGGATATTTGGGAGCATGGGGGTGAGAGTGATTTCAGTGGTACCAGAAGCAAGAGCAAAAGCTTAGGGGACTGGGGGAGGGCACATTACCCAGAGTAAAAATAGGCTGGAAAATGTGACATTTATTAACTTGGATTCCGGAGGAAAGGTCACAGCAGAGTGGGGAGTGGGAAGGAGGAAACAGGAAAAGCAACAGAAAACACATCACAGTCCCTTACCGAAGCCTGTCCGTCACAGTCACTGACCATTCCACCACCCACTCTGGGGCAGGTGCTACCCCAACGGGCTCGAATTTTCATCTCCTTACCAAAGACCCTCAAATCCCCACCATGTAGCCCACACCCTCACCACAGAGCTGATTATGGACCTCGTGTCCTCATCAGAGGCCTCGAGTCTTCCTTTCCCTTCTCCACCTCACCTTCCCCAGCCTCACCCAGGCAACGCATCCAACCTTCTCCATCGCCATGAGCTCCAGCCCAGTTCCTAACTATCTCAGACTCAACCGAGTACTCCAGGTCCAGAAGGAATTACATGCAGCAGGTGGGGGATGGGGTGTGGGCAGGGGGCTATGAGTCTAGGCTAAGGTGGGCATGGGGGAACAAGAACCCCAAAGGGGGAATTCTGCTCCCCAGTGCTTGCTTTGCCCGATTTGCACTGATGTTCCTGGGACAGCCCCATAGAAGAGGTCCATAAGCTTTGACCCTCCCTCTCCAGCCCCAGAGTACCAAAGGACCTAGGGAAAGCTATCTTTGACTCCCCCTGCCCCCCACCACCTCCACCCCAGTTATTCCCAGGATTCCAGGGACTCTTTGCTTGGATCAAGGGAATCCCTGCCCCTGTGTTCTCTGGATTCTTCTCATTCTAACAGAAACCCGCTGTCACCTTCCGCTCACTTCCTAAATGCCCTCCATCTCTCCTCCATTGATGTGTGTCATCGTTACCCTTCCCTTTTCCTGCCCACCCCAACTAGAGCTAAGACACAAACTCAGGGACACAAAGACCCCATTGATTTCTGCCCCAGCAGCACTTGCTGAGACTGAGTTCCTCCCCACCCCCCATCACAGAGGGGGTGAGGGTGCAGGACAGGAGTCCCGTGGATCCCAAAGGCCACACTCACACTCTACACATCACTTCCTTTGTAGGGACTCTCCCGGCTCTGGTTTTTGGAGAGCAGTATTTCATTTTCCTAGAAGACCGAGTGTTTAGCCAGACAACAGGCTGATATTCCCTAATTCCACTCCTGGTACAATCTCCTCCCTCCTGCCCCCTTTTCATGTTAATTTCTCTCACCCACCGAACCCACCCACACAACCCAAAGCAAGAGGCCCTAGACACTGCAGACACGGTGGGGCCAGGAACCCGGTTGATGCAGGTTTCCTGGTAACACTGAGGCAGGGAGGTGAGCTTGTGGATAAGGAGCCAGGCTCTTAAGAGGGAAAGTACCCATTGCTGCTGGAGGCCGGGTGTGATTGGGCGCCACATTAACACCACACATCTGCTCATATACCAGGCCATAGCCACAAGAATGAAACCTCACACACACATACATAAAGACAGACATCAACTAGGGCCTGGGGACAGGCATCTCAAGCACATGGTGACTACTAGCTTGTGAATGTAGATGAAAGGAACCCTGATAGACCTGACAGAGGCCAAGACACACCCTCCACACTCACACACCTGACTGTGGGAGGTGTGCGGGCAGAGCAGGCAGAGCTGATGCTCCACTGCTGGTATGGGTACATGTGTTTGTCTTCACACACATGGGGGCGGTGGTGACAGTTGTCCCTGCATGGAGAATGGAGGGAAGAGGTTGGGGCAGATTGAGGGTTGGTGTCAGGAGCGGAATGGCATCCCAAGCATGACCCCATCCTTGGCAGCTGTGAGCTGGGGTACAGGCATGGAATGAAGAGCTCTCTGGGTGTGTGGGTGTGCAGGTGTGCATATGGGTGTAGTGACAGGGACATTGAATGTGCATGACAGGGAGTATGCAAGGAAACTGTGTCCCTGAGCAGTAGGAGTGTGTGTGTGTTCATGTGCCAGCTCCGAGGGTGAGTTATGCACATAGAGGGAATGAGTGATTCCCAGTGTGAGAGCCCGAGCCAGGCAAGGGAGCAGCAGGAACAGGGGCTGGAGGGGGGTGGGGGCACTGGCAAGCAGGGAAGACCAAGGAGAGCATGAAAGAGGGATGTGTGAGGGCGGCTGTGAAGGGGCGTGTGTGAAAGACACAGAGACGGAAGAGACTGTCACCCAGTATACACGAAGACCATCTCCATTCAGCTGGCTGGCTGGGCCAGCTCCCCAGAAGGCAGCCCTGAGTCCTTCCTTTGACAGGGACACCTCTCCCCTCCAGCAACCCTCTCCCCATCACTTTCATTTGCTGGGAAGAAGAAGAATCCAGTAGCCCCAGAAGAAAAGAAGAACAAGAGCAAAGTAGCGCTCAGTCTGCCTGGCCTTGGGATGAAGACCAGCTTCAGGACCCTGAGCCCATCCCCAGGAATGCCCCTGGCCCCCAAGCTTGAGCACTGCAGCAGCAGCAGCAGCAGCAGCAGCTGAAGAGGAGCTGTACCACCGAGGGTAAGCCCTTCTGAGCTTCCACGGCTCCAGGGCTGAGGAGCCAGAGGGAAACACCAGCTGGGGGAGACACGAGGCCTGCCTCTGGTGACAGAAGGAAGGGAAGCCCTGTTGAGGATGCCCTCAAGTACCACCTTCCACCACCACCCCACCACTTCAGCCTCTGGGCCACCCCAGGTTTAGGTGGCCTGGCTAGAAGAACTCACCACGGAGAAGTTGCTGGCGGAGCAGCGGTGCCCACTGAAGTTGCAGCTCTTGAGCATGTCCGCAAGCTGGTGACCGGTGCGGTTGAGGATGTCTACCATGTCAGGCTCTGGGTAACGAAGGCCAGCTGCACGGTGCCCATCCCGGTCTTTGGGGGGCAGCCCTGTTAGATTGGCCAGGTGGAAGATATCAGCGTCGCTGAGTGCCGAATGCCGGAATCGGTTGATATTGCAGAGGGTGACAGCCGGGAAGCCCGCCACTGGGGCTGGGGCAGCAGGGTCCACAGCTACCAGGTGAGGCCGGGTCAGGTAGCCCCTGGCCAGGCTGGCTGCCTGGTATAGGAAGGCAGCCAGTGAGGTGAGTAGGGCCAGTGCCCACAGGGTTCTGCGCAGTCCATGGGGGCCTGGGGCACAGGCCCGGCCCAGCCCATGCAGAGTGCTGGTGCTGGCAAAGGTGGCCAGGTCCCGAGGGGCTGTTGGCCCCTGAGCAGCCCCCAGGAGGCTCTGCTCATCCCCTGCCTCCTTCTCCTTGGGTTTTGCATCCTCCTCAGCAAATTTGATTTTGCACACAATCTCGATCGGCATCTGTCCCCGGCTGCTGGGACTGGCCAGAGCCTCACTGCTACTGTCCCTCCCTGGACAGCAGCCCTGGTGCCCTCCGGAGTGGTGGTGGCGGCAGCGGCTGCTCTTCTAAAACTCAGGGCAATCAGGAGGAGGATGGGGACAGGGTGGGGGCCCGAGGTGGGGGCGTCACTCCCACTCCCAGGAGCTCCGCAGCCCCGGCGCTGCCTCTGCCGCTGCTGCCTCTGCTGCCGCTTGCTTGTCTCTCTCCTCGATCGTCTCCTTGTGGCTTCCCTTATCAGCACCAGCACAGCTGTCAGCCCCTGCGTGTGTCCCTGCGAGCAAGCGAGTGAGCGAGGGAGCAAGCGTTGCTCCGCCACGCCGCGCAGCCCCAGCCGCTCCGCTCAGCATGTGCTCTGGAGCCCACCCCGTGCTTAATAATTCAGGACATGTCAACAGCGTTTCACCGTCGGGCACTGGCACGGGAGGCAGGAGCCAGGCCAGGGAGGGAAAAGCCCCCCGCCCTGCCCTACCCCAGCCCAGGATGGAGAGCCCAGTATTGAGGGTGCTTCTGAAACTCTCGCTGTACCTTAGTCAATTGTGGGGGCTCCCAGAGAGTCCAGTCTCAGGCCATCCAGGGAATGATGCTCTCAAAGCTCAGAGGGCTCAGCCCACTCCTTGCCACTTTTTCTGGACCACACCCCACGAAGGGTCAACCAACTCTGTCCTCCAGCTCCTGGCTTCCCTGACTCCAGCCTCAGCTGATCTCACTGCCCCACTCACAGCAGCTTCCAGAAACTCCTTGAGAGAGCCACTTGTTTGAATGAGGGAGGGAAGGAAGGGATGGGCAAGCAAGATTAAGAGACAACTGTGGCTTCACTGGGACTCTCCTTCCCTAGAGCCTTGCTGCTGATTCCAACACCCACCACACCCCTACCCGTTCCAGGAGGGGCACTGGCTCCCTTTCTCTGACTTTGTCCCCAGTCCCAATTCTAGCCATTCTTGTGACTGGAGCAGAGGCCACCCTGGCCGACTTGCTCATCTGTGGCCACTTTACTAGCCTTATAGGCTCCAAATCCCTTGCTATGACCAGGCTTGGGGAAAAGGAGGGCAGCTGGAGGTGCCAGACCAGGGAGCAAAGAGCGCGAAGGCAGGGGAGAAGGAAATGAAGAGCCCATGGGGGTTATTAGAGGGAGTGGGAAGATGAGTGGGGGCTTTAATGGAAATGCTATACTAAGGAAATCGGTGCCAAGGATGTCCTGTGCCCTGGTAGAGCCAGGCAGGGGAGCCCTGCAGGCTGCTACCTTGGAGGAGGACTCAGACCCATGGACCATCACCACAGGAGGTAGAAGCCCCTCTTGGTTCACAGGGGCAGATACATTGGTACCTCCCGCTGGGGGGTAGCAAGAATAGTCCACTTGTGCCCCCCCAAGGGCGTGTGAAAGTGTGAATCCTCATGGGGGGAGGAAGCACTTGTCCTGGGGAGGAAGGGGGGGCTGATTAATCGGGGCGCTAATGAGCAGCAGGGAGAGGAAGCTCAGAGGGGAGGGGGAGGCGGCTCCATCGATCCAAGCCGCGGAACCAGCAGCTGAAAAAAAAAAAAGTGAGAAGGGAATCGATCTGAGGGAAACGGCAGCTGCTGGGGATTAGAGCCCGAGGTCCACGCGCTGCCCAGCGGCCACCCCTCCCCTGCGTCAGGCTGGCCCCGCAGTCTCAGCCTGGCCCTGAGGGAGGGTCCCAAGCGTGGTTCCTCTTGAGTTCAGGTTGCTGCTCAACCCACCCTGGCTACAAGGCTAGGTCAGACCCCTAGTGAGGGTCACTCCTATGTGGAATCCACCCACACACTGAGTCCTAGCCATGCATGGTGCTCTAACTAGATGTCCCCAACCTTTCAGCAAAGTGGCTTCCCAGGGCTCCACAGTTGGGTTTCCCCCACAAGCTTCCCATGAGTCTAGGTCAGCAGGCTCCCAGAGCTGGGGAGAGAAGACCTCTGGGGACAGGCTCAGGCTGCTTCTGGCTGGGACACAGCAGGAGAAAGTAGAGTTGGTACTGGCAGCAGGTGCTGAGTTCCTATGCAAGGGTCCAAGTGACCGCAGACAGCTCCCTTTCCACCCCATACCCTGGTAGTACTCTCCCATACTCTCCCTGTTCGACTCCCAGACCTTTCCAAAGCCCCCCACCCCCACCCTGAGCCACATACACACCATTCCTCCTTTCCTTCTCTCTTTTCCCTTTTCTCCCAATATCGATTTTTCTTTACTGGGTTTTTTAAAAAGGTGATTTAATTGCTTTTTTTTTTTTAGGTTACTTCAGTCTGGGACTCTGCCAAGAAAGTGGGAGCTGTCCCCCAATCTCTCCCCAGTACTCCCTACCGCCCTGACACCCTGTCTGAATACCTGGCTATCTGCTGAGATCTCAGGGTCAAGCTGTCTCCACCGCACATTGACCTCCATCATGAGCCCAGATAATACCCTCTTCCCCTCTTCAGGTCAGCAGAGACTCTTCCACCTCTAAAAGGAAAGAGGTTGGGTGGTAACTGGGGTGTGTGTGTGTGGGGGGGGGGACTCCAGGCCACCGGAATGAAGCAGCAGTTTGTTGCATGCAGACTCCCACCATTGCCCGGTGGCCAGCTGTCTCTAATTGTCCCCAAGTCCCTACAATCCAGTCTCCCAGACCTCTAGGAATCCGGTTATGCTCAGTGGGGGCCCCCATCCTTCCAGCCCATCTCTTGGTGTTTTCCACTCACTCCTCCTCAGCCCCTTCTGGCCCCCTTCCTATCCCTCCACACCCCCTTCGCCTCTGGCCCTGTCCCCTCTCTCCCCTCTCCCCCCTCTCCCTGCTTCCCTGCCTGCCTCCTTCTCTGCCCGGCTGCAGTTGGGTGATAATCTCCCTCATTTAGCCTCCCGGCAGCTTCCCCGGCTCATTGCCCAGCTGGTCCCTGGGGCCCGGCCCAGTTTCTTCCCCACCCCCACCCCCAGCCCTGCGCCCAAGCTCCCTCAGCCCCTCCCGGTTTCTCTCACCCATTCCCTGGGGACCAGCTGCCCCTTGCAGGGAGGGGGAAGAGGGCTGAAGGGAGCCGGCCAGGACCTAAGATGGTTGTGAGCAAGTGGGAGGGGCTTCTAGGGATCCCGGAGCTGGGTGTGTGGGGAGGGGCTGCCATTCAGACAGGACGTGAGCCCCGCTCAGACTCTTCTACCCTCCATTTATCCCCATTTCTCAGATTTGTTCACAGACCAGTTCTCCCTGCCCTGGGATGCGGATTAGGTTTCCTGAAAATAGGAAAGAGAAGGGTAGCGAGATAGGGAAGCAGAGGTTGGAGTACTCTGTGCTAGGCATGCCGGGAAAGGGGTGGAGGCCACAGAGAGAGCAGGATGGATTAGCTAGGGGGTACTGGGAGGATGCTTAGAGTTTTTACTTGAGCAAAATGTCCCCAAGGGGAGACCCAGGCCTCCTAGGACTGAACCTGAAGGGGTTCTCAGGGAACCTCTTCACAGCCCAGGGACGCCCCCAAAGGAAGCGGTTTCTGCTCCTTCCTGTCATTTGTGGGCTCCTGACTCCCTGGCTGGCTGGCTGGCTCTATTCATAAACTACACAACCTTTGAACTCTTAAGGAGCATTCATAGATCGAATCCCCAGCCTCCTGATCCCAAGGGACACGTCCTCGACACCCGCCCCAGCTCAGAAACCTGGACCTGGTGCTGACCAAGGGGTGGGAAGCCAGTGTGGGACAGACGTGGGCGGGAAGGGACAAGGATGGGGGGGAGGGGGGGGCTGGCCAGGCCAGGCCTGGCTGGCTGGTGAGCGAGCAGCGGTGACAAACGGGCTGTGCGGGGGCCGAGGGGCGGGGGGCGGACGGCGGCTGATTTATCTGGGTTATTTATGCCACGGACGAGGCAGGAGAAGCGGTTAATGAGAGTCCCGGCGAAGGGGGATGGGGAGGCCCGGACGTGATCTGAGGCAACTGAAGAGGGTTAGCGTCCCACCGTCAGGCCCTGCCCCCAATTGTCACCAGTACTCTCCGCACCCTCACAAGGCCCTCCCTGGGCTATCCCAGGGAAGCCCCATGCTCCTCTGCCTTTCATCCATACCATCCATCCCTATTTGGGTATTCTCAAGTGGAGGTCATTGGTCACCAGGAATGGACAGGTTGGGGTTCAAGAGTCGAGGAATCTGGAGGAGCCAGGGAGGGGACTTGGAAAGGGAGACCAGGAAGAAGAAAGATACAAATCCTGACTGGCCAGAAGCCAGAGAAGTTTGAGGGGTCAGTGGAGAGGGCTAAGAGAAAGAGTGGGAGTTGGGTGAGCATCCCGCAGACACCGAGCTGAGGCTGGAGAGAGGGCACAGGGCCGTCAGGCACTGATCTGGTGTCCGCCAGGGAGCCCCGAGACGGGGGTCTGAGTGACAGAGAGGCTAGGCAGGAGGGGGCGCTGGTCAGAGAGCAGAGAGAGCAGGAAGGCGAGGGAAGATCCCGAGAAGGAGGGGGGAGGGCTTTGCAGCAGCGAAAGCTGCTGGGAGCAGATAAGGCGGCACGGCAGCAGGAGGGATTAAGGCTCTGGGGGGCGGGGGGGGGGGGGGGGCCGTGTGAGATGATGGGAGGGGGCAGGGAGGAGAGAGTTGAGGGCAAGACACCCGGCCAAGGAGACGAGCGCCGAAATGAGGTCTTTGAGGAGGCAGGTTTAATCAGGGGCTATTAGCTAGGAAAGGAGAAAGAAGAAACTCTTGATCATCCGTCTGGGAAGGAGGACTTTCCTGTCATGGACAGAATCCTACACCCCACACACGCCCGGGGTGGCAGAGCTAAGCCAAGCGATGAACTGAGGAGAGTAGAGGACTACGGGGATAGTAGGGTTGGCAGAGGCTGGCCCCAGGAGCTGCTCAGAACAGGTCTGGGGATACTGAGAGCACACAGCGCCTCCTTGCGGTGGCCGGTGGAACATAGGCGAGCCGCGGGAATAGGTCGTTGGTGGTCCAGTGGCATGGAGACCCCGTCTATGGGTAGGCCTCCTTATGGGTAGGCCTCCTTCTGGGAAGGGGTACAATCTTGGAATAAGGGTAAGTGGCTTCCCAGGGTGAGACCCCGAGGCATCCCTGACCATCCGTTTTCCTACTAGAAGGGTGTTCTTGGTGCCAATGAGATCCCCTGCTCCTCCACACCTAGCCTAGGACGATTCAGGGATGGCCTTGGTGACAGAAAGCAGCCTTAGGGAGAAGGAAGGAAAAGAGAGGGGGCTGCGGGAGAGGAGCGGGGGTGGCAGGCGGGGCTGGGTAATTGCGTGTTTGCCAGTTCTCAGTCTCTGCACACGAGGGAGCGTGTGTTGGTGGGTGTTGCTTCACTTTGAGGAGTGTCTGCTGGCAGAGGTGACAGTGTGTCTATCTCAGGGGTCTGGGCTCTCCTTGTGTTCCCGCCCTCTTTGTGTTTTGGGGAGCATGGCTCTGGGCACACCCAGCTGTGTTCCGTGCTGATGCGGCAGATGTGGCGGGCCCCAGCTGTGCCTGCTTCCCAGAGAGGGGGAGGGGGCTGCAATCTGCTCCCCCATAATGGCTGCTAAGTGCCAGGGAGAGGAACTAAGACAGAGGTAGGATCCGGCCCTGGGCAACCCCAGCCAAAGGGCACCAGTGAGAGAGGGCACTGCCTCCCCCAACCCCGCTCTGACCAGAACCCCCCTCCCGCCCCCACTCAGTGTTCTTGGCTCACCCTGCCTTGCTTGCTCCTGAAGCCCATCCAAAATTTTCTCCACACTCAGTCCCTGTCCTCAGCTCTCCTCCCCTGTCGCCCCATCCAGCTGGATGCCAGGGGCCCACCCCCCTCTCTGGCCCCCAGCTCGCTCCCCTTCGCTGCTTTTACAGAATAATCTTTTTATGGAAACTGAAAAAAAAAAAAGCACTAATGGCAAGAGCACACCCCTCCCCCGCATCCCTCCCCCTGCTCACCCCCCCCCAACTTCCCACCCCAGTTCCTCCTGGTTTCTCCTTTCTCAAACCCACCCCTGAGCCAATACCCTCCTACACCTATTCCTCCATGAGACCAAGGTTGGGTGCAGGGTCCCAGAGTAGCAGATGAGGGGGCTCCCTGCTAACCTCTTGAGGCAGAATGCTCCCACATATGGGGTGTGAGCTGCCCCCTTAGACAGATGGGGTTTTGGCTCCTCCCAGTGTTGGGGAGAAGTGGGGGCATCGTCTCTCACCGTTAAGACCCTTTGCACGGGTGACCCCCTCAGCCTGAGGAATGTTTTGAAGGGACCAGCGCGTCCCTGTCCCACCCCACCTTCAAACACTGACCCTTTCCCCTTCCAGTGTCTCTAGCCATCATGTCTCCACCCCCACTGGGTCTAGGAGGGGGGTCCCGGGGGCCAGGGCCTGACACAGACTTATTGGATTTCACGGTGTTTTGCTGAGAAAATAATTAAATTATCATATTTATGATGGAGCTGCCATGGCCTCTGCCAACCACTTGGAACAGAAGGGTCAGGATAGGGGGAGGAGAGGAAAGGGACCCAGAGCCTGGCCCCATGGTCCAACCCTCTCCTAGCCCCTTCCTTAGGGAGGTGACCCCAGACTGAGTGGGTCTGCAACTCTCTGCTGATGGTGGTGACAGGTCTCAGCTGCAGGCAAATTGGGACGAAACCAGGGAAAGGGGCTATGGAGAAGCAGGTTACAGGTTAGGATTGCTAAATCCTGGTCATCTCCCATGGCTATCTCACAGTCCTCAGGACCTGGGAGGTCGTACCTAGGCTAGTCCCCAGGTCACTCTTGGTTTAGCTCCCATCTACCTTTCTAACTGCCTGTCTAGAAAGCTATGATATCCTGGGCTCTGTCCCAGACCCTGCTGTTGACAAGGCCCTGACACCCTCCTGCCTGCCACCCAAGCTGGCTGCCAGGACCCCCTCCTGCCTCCCACCCAAACCCTGCCCCCCTATTCTCTTCGGGTAATTAGATTCCTCTCAATTAGCAGATTACGATCATTACCAGCTCATCTGGCAACTAAGCTCAGCACCCACAGCTGTGGAAAGGGGGGTGCCAAGAGGGGCACTCTGGGGTCATGGGCAAACATGAGAGATGTGTGAAGAGCCGGGCTATGACCCGCCAGAAGGTATCAGGCTGTCAAGAGGTAACAAGGCACCTCCTAGACCAGAGACCTCTGCCTGAGGAGTGGGAGACAGACCCTGGAAGACCCCTGGGTGGGGGCAAAACCCCCAACTCCCCAAAGCCAGCCTGGGAGCAGATGGAGCTGGCAAAGCGTTAAACAGGCCAGGGCTGGGTCTTGGCAGGAGCTGAGGAGAGCAGGCTGCTGGGTGTTCAGCCTGGGCCCAAGCCTCCCAGCAAGTGTGCTCACTGAAATCCTTTCAACGTTCTCTCAGCATTCTAGAGAGCCAGGCCCAGGGAGGCGGGCAGGCAAGCAGGGCGAAGGTCAGGGGGCCAGCAGGCCAGGGAGCCTGGAGGGCCTTGGTCTAAAGCAGCTAGCGCAGAAGGCTGAGGCAGTGGGAGGGGGGGATTTACCAAGACTCTGGATTCATTATTCATGAGGCAGCAGCAACGACTCCAATTTAAATGCTAATGTGGGGGGGCCTGACTCAGCTGCCCTTCTTGTCCCGCCACCCCCAGCCCAGGCACAAGCGGAGTCCAAGCTGCCTCCAAGGTTCATAGGGGTTTATTTGGGGGTGGAGAGGGAGGCCAGACGTCCCTGACCACACACATGGCTCCCTGCAAGGGAAGATTCTGTCTGGTTTCCTCAGATCCGTTCTGGACAGAGCTGGCCAGGCAGGCAGCAGCCCAGAGGAAGGTGAGCAGGAGTCCTGGGGGCCTTTAGGCAGCACCCTCACAGGATGATCTGGTTGGTGAAGCTTCGACTTAGCTCCTTGTGTGGCAGAACAATCGAGTTCAAGATGAGCACCTCAGCAGGGATCCGGACACGGCAGCCTGAAGCATGGGCAAGGTCGCCAGGAGCAGGTCATGAGAGGTACTGGGGCAGGGAACTGGGGCCATGGCTAGGCCATCAAGAGGGAGCCCTCCCTGCCCACCTGTGCCCCCCTGGTCTCATCCCCCAGTGACTCATGTGGGCTGGGTACATGGCAGGAGCTTGGTAAACGTTTGCAGAAAGAATAACACGTGCGTGTGCGTACACACACACAATGTTCCCTACAGCCGTCACCTGTGGAGCTTCCCAACCCTTACCCCCACCCCCACCCCCACCCCCACGAACCATACCCAGGATAGTAATAGCAGGAAGTAGCTTTCCATCCTTGAAGAGGCTCTCACTGTCCATGCGAGCTCGGGGATCGTTGGGGTTGGGGTCATTGGGAGTCCCCTCTACGCGGGCCCAGCGCCCCACAGTGCTCCCCCAGCCCACGATGCTGTGAAGGACACAGGTGTGCTCCTGTCAGATAGGATGGTTCCAGGTGAGTGGAGTGGGAGGCAGGCGCAAGCATGTGAGGCAGGGAGAGGCAGAGCCTGGGGGTGGGGCGGGGCTCACCCTTCTTGCCCTGGGAGGCATACCTGGGCCCTCTCCCTCAGCTTTTTGGGTACCGCACACTACTCTGGGCCCGGTTCTTACCTGCACAGTGGCTCCATGGAGGACAATGCTCTCTCGCAGACGTACACCCTCGCCCAAAGTCACCCCCTTCCCAATGGAGACATTGGGGCCCAGCTGTGGAGAGGACCATCATACCATGAGAGTGGGGATGTGGGGATGCTCAAGGCCACACAACGGGTGTCCCAAAGCAGACAGACAGACAGACAGACCGGCATCTGAGTTCGGTCCCTGGGGACCCCCCACCAATCCGAAGAGCCTCTCCCTGAGGTTGGGGCCAGATCTTACCACAGCTGATGGGGCCACTTTAGCAGTTGGATGGATGTAAACATTCCCTAGAAGCAGAAGAAACAACCTGGGGGCGGATACCCCAAAACACATCTGGACAGGGAGGGGAGGAGACTGAGTCTCCACTTCCGCACCTGAGGTGAAGAGCGTAGGCTCCAAGGGTGTGGGAGAGTAAGCGGTAATGATGGGATGGGGTGGGTACCTCTGATTCGTGGGCCCCCTGGAGTGTGTTTGGCCAGCCGTTCTGGGTGAGTGATCTGGTATCGGCTCAGATAGAGACGGGAGGCATAGAGGGCTGAGCTAGGGACCGAAAAGGGGGTGAGGCACTCAGGGTCCAGCAGGGCCTGCGCCTAACATCCCAATGCCACCCTTAGAGCCTCCAGATCCGAGGCACAGGCTCTCCCCCAGCGCCCACATACCCTGCAGACTTGATCTGGCTCCAGATACCCTCGGTGAGGTGCACGTAGATTTGGCCCTGCCCAGCCAGGGCTGAGAACACATCCTGCTCCAGTCGGATGGTCCCTGCCCCAGGCCATGAGCCTGGAGATTCCTCTCTGGCCAGGAAAGGACGAGACATGAGTACCCTAGCTGAGACCGAATACGGGGTCTCTCCAGGAAGGAACTGAAGGGGCTTTCGCCACCTCCTCCAGCCCTCCTCTAGCTTGGCTGCTCTATCAAGGTCTAGCCAAATCCTAGGCACCTCTTCTGCTACGCTCGGAGGACTGCTTTAACCGGGGAGCCCCAGGCCTAGACCTCACTCCTCCCAGCCTTGCCCATGCCCACCTCCCCCCCCCCCATTCACCCATCTAGTCACCCTCCCTCACTGGCCGGCACAAAACCACAAACTCACCCCAGAGCAAGGCAGCTGGTGAGGGCAGAGACAGTCACAGAGAGAGGGGGGAAAGAGATGGTAGAGGTGCCAGCTCAGCGGAAACAGAGACAGAGAAGCCGGGAGAGATGGGGAGAAGCAGAGACATGGTGCAGTGAGAAATGGTTGTCAGCAAATGAATGAGGCATGAGATGGGAGCTGGGGGTGGGGGTGCGGCGGGGCGGGGTGGGGGGTGGGGTGGGGAAGCCTAGTAGCCAGCTTTCAGGCTTTGGAAGGACAAACCTCACATGGGCAAGCAGGGCTCTGGGCAGCCTGAGTGTGTGTGTGTGCATGTGCGTGTGCGTGTGTGTGTGTGTGTGTGTGTATGTGTGTATGGGTGTGTGTGTCTACACTTGAGCACATGTGCACCCAAGTGTGTGTTGCCGTCTGTTCGGAAAGATGTCTCAGGGACACCCAGGGCTGGAGAGAAATGGACCAGAAGGGGAATGGGCAGGCGGTGACAGAGGAGGAGCTGGGATGTGTAAGGAAGAGGGACAGAATGAGGTTAGGAAGGGAGGGACTTAGGGGGGCTAGCTGGAGATGAGTGGGAAGGGGCAAAGGGAGACAGGGTGAGTGGGGTGACATGGACACTGCAGAGCCCGGTGGGGGGGAGGGGTCCGGGTTTAGGATGTTGGGGGGGGTCACAGGGTCATGGAGCCTGCCTCACAGTTGCCTATCCTGCTGATTCCGCTGGAAAACATCCCGAAGAGGCTTCAGGGCTTCTGGGGAGAAAAGGTAGATGCCACAGTTGATGATGTCACTGATAAAGGTGCTGGGTTTCTCCACATAGTGCAGGACCTAGGGAGGTGAAAGCAGAATTCAGAGTGGAGGGCAGGCCTCGACCACCACCACCACCACCTCATACTCATTTCCGGGCCCCTTCTATTGACAGTTTCCCAAAGGGGAGCTCACGCCTTGCCCCTACCTGGCTTTACATCCCCAGAGGGCTACCTGCTCTATCCTCCCTAACTCCAGGAGCACCACTCCAGGCCACCTCTGCCTCTGGAAAACCCACCTTCTGAAACCCAGATGACACTGTCACTCCTCAGTCCTCCCCTGCCAGCTCCTCTGAGCTGTTCAGGCCTGTCACCCCTGACCTCTGGTCTGGTCATACCTCACCCGGGACACTGTGCCATTTCCAAGGATTGGCTTCTGACTCTTTTTCCTGCTAGACTGAGGTTTCCTGAGCGGTGGAGAATGTGTTCTGTGGTTCTGCTTCTCTCATGTCTAGCTGGTGTCTGCCTCAAAACTGCATATGTACATATGCACACATGTGCACATTACATGTATGTTACATATATGTGTGTGTGTGTATATATTAAACTATAAATGAATAAAATGGTTTTTGTGTCAAAGTCAGTGAGATTTGGGGCAAGGATTCTCACAAACAGGGACAATGGCCTCTTGCCTGAGGGACTGTTTCCACCTCAATAATTATGGGGCACCATGCACTTCCTGTCTGTCTTTGCACAAACTGTTCTCTCTGCCTGCAAAACCTCCACTCTAGTCTCCTTCATCTCAAGTTTAACTCAGCTTACCCTGCTCCTGAGGGAAGCCCCCGACCTCAGGCTATGGCCGGGCCTCTCTTTTGTGTTCCCTAGTACCTCATGCATGCATTTATTAAAACACCACACCTACAGAAATGAACTGGCACCCCTTCCCCGTCCTTCTCTCTTAAAGGGTTACAAGACAATTCCCCAGAGAAGGGTAGGGGCGATGGTCCACAAACTGTCCTATCTGTCTGACATGACAGGCCCCACCTTAAAGTGGGGGCCTCCAGCATCCTCTGGAGGTGTAGGGTACGGGGCTGATCTCACAGGGTGGTACCCAGCCCCTCTCTGCTCTCACCTC
>CABHPR010076995.1:0-10847 GCA_902168415.1 Peromyscus melanophrys
CCCCCCCCCCGGAGGAGGAGTGTTCCTGGCCAGATGAGGTCTGTCAGAGAAGGTGGAAACTGGGCTGGGCTGCCTGGGTCTGTCCTGGGTCATGGCTCAGTGCTACAGCTGCATTCCTCCTGGGGACCCTAGGCCTGTGCTCTCTTTTTTATAGAAAAGGGCTTTTCTCAATAGTTAAGGCTCTGCTCTGAGCTCCCTTGGGAATTGGGCTCTGGAGAGGGAATAGCATGTCTTGGGCCTGGGCTGGATGGGGGGTCCGTGGGCGCACCTGCCCAGGTGGACACATACTCTTTCTTCCATGCAGGTGTGCTCCCCAGAAGGGGGGCCGCTCCCAGCCAGCCCCTGGCACCAGAACGGCCCGGCCCAGCACCAGCAGCAGCAACAGCCCAGCCAGTCCAGCCAGCCCCAGGGGCCCCTCCCAGCCCCGGGGCAGCCCAGCCAGCCCCAGCGGCCACCCCTGGGTCAGCGTGCTTGGCCCCATCGATCACTTCTAGGCTTGAGACAGCCTTGCCAGCCCCGGCGCCCACATCTGGGCCCTGGTCAGCACCACCGGCCCCAGCATCTGCTTCCGGCCCCAGATCAGCTCAGCCAGACCCAGCGCTCACGCCTGGCTCAGCCCTGCAGGCCACTCTTGGCGCTTCCAGGCTCCAGGCAGCGCCTGCGGTCCATCCAGACTCCATGGCATCGCTACCCACTTCGGTCCCTGTTGACCTCGTGTCACCTCTGCCGGTCTCTACTGACCGTGTGGCACCGTTGCGGACCTTTGCAGTCAAGGACCACACTGTGTCTCTGTGACCAGCCCTGTAGGGCTGCCTCAGGACAGCGCTGCCAGCCCCCACAGTCGCTGCTAGCTCAGTGCCAGCAGTGCCAGCCCCCTCGGACTCTCACCTTGCAACCAAGCCGTCGTCCCACCAGCTGCCTTTCAGGCCAGTGCTCCTGCCCACCGCAGGCACTCTTGGCCCCACATCAGCAGAGCCAGCCCCATAGATCCCTCATGGGCCAGTCTAGCTGCCCCCAACAGTCACCGGTGGGCCCCAAGCAGCCCCAGCAATTAGTTCAAGGCCCAGAGCAAAGTAGCCCTCCCAAGCCTGCCCTGCTGAGTCCTAGACAGTCACAACAGACAAGCCCACATCTTAGCCCAGAGCAATCCCACCTACCCAAACAGCCCCTCATGGGCCCAAAGAAGCCCCTGAGGTCACTTCTGGGCCCAGACCAGCCTCGCAAACCCCAACCATTACTTCCCCTACCCGATCGCCCTTCACTTCTGGGGCAGCCAGGCCTGGCCCCCCAGCCTCTTCTGAGGCCCCTTTGTCAGCCAAGGCGGCAGTCCCTGCTGGATCTGGTGCCAGCCCCTCAGCCCCGGCCTTCAATCCTGGGCCATCCCTTCAGGCCCATGAGGACACAGTGGACTCGACACTCTGCCCCAGGGGTGGCCCGCCAAGCCCCATCTGTGAGTCCTGGAGCCTGAGGCGTGTAGATAACTCCCTGGGTGAATTTGTCTTGCTACGGTTGGGCTGCACTAGCAATCCACACTAGTGAGAACCGCTACTCTTTAGGCCTAAAATGCTTTCCCAGACTGCCCTGAGGCTTTATTGAGGCCAAGGCAAGAACCCCTGCTGTGCCGCGATCAGGCCCAGGCTCATCGCATCAGAAGGAGAGATGAACTCCGTATCATCCCATCATCCTACTGTCCCCTCCATGGGTGTCAGGCCTCTTGTTACTGTGCCCCTCACATGTGCTGCTTTATGTTGGACAACTCCTAGGAGAGGTTACACAGCCACCCTAAAGACTTGGAGCCTGTTGGGACCCTTCAGCATCTTTTGATGCCTCTAATTGCCAACAATGTCTTTGCATCTGAGTCTTCTCATGCATGTGTGCAGGTGTGAGTGGTGTGTGCAATGTGTATCTGTATGTATTAGGCATGTGTGATGGAGTACCAGCCTAGGCCTCACTCTCCTGTCCCCCACTTCCCACCCACTGTATTCCCTGCCCTGAGCAGAATGGCTTAGGTGACTCAGGGCCATAGTGTGGATTTGGTTGGCCAGGTTTCAAGTAACACTTTCTTTTAGCTGTGGGATGATCTTAGTGTCTACTTGAAGATCCTCCGGCCGCATAGGAGATGTGAAGGGGTAGTGACTCAGTGGCTGCTTCTCCACCTCTTAGGGTTCTTTCTCTACTCCAGAGGCACTGGTAGGGCAGCTAGAAGCCTCTGTCTGGACTCTTCATCCCTGTTACAACAGAGTTCAGCCCTGATTTTGATGCCTCTTACTACAGAGCCGCCTTTGGGCCTGCACCTGTCCCATAGCCCACTACCTGTGATGAGCGGTTGTTCACCCCTGCCCTCGTCCCATCTCAGAGCAGCCAGCCCCACACTAGATCTGCTGGAGTCCCAGTGGCTAGATTGAGCCCCTAAAGGAAGGGGAGATGATGAGAGCAGAGAGACCCTGGGCTTGGAACCTCTGCTGGCTACCTGGGGTTCTCTGGACTGAGTAGGCCAGGGGGCCCAGTCACTCTGCCTGGTATCTATCTGTTCTCCTTAGTCCTGTTCACTCTGGACAGACCCCTTTCTGATGCTCAACTACAGCGTCTGAACTGAGAATTTGGGACTTATTTTTGTGTTTATAAAAATAAAAAGTGCCATGCCATTTTTATAGCAGTATTAGTGTTTTATAATTTAAATAGATGATCTGTGTCACATGATTTATTCCATATTGATAAACAAATATCTGGGTTTGGTCTTCCATTCACTAAGTGCTAGACAGAGACGACTTGGGAGTCATGTTCTGTCCTGTCCTGGCCATGACCCTCATGGATGGAGAGTGCTGTGGTACCCAGGTATGAGCAGAGGTTTGAGGAGGGTGTTGAGTTATTAAGGGTGGAACTCTTGAGGGTAGGATTCACAGGCTGAACCAGGCCCACCCATGCCTCCATGCCTGTATTTTTTTTTTTTTTTTTTTTTTGGTTTTTCGAGACAGGGTTTCTCTGTGTAGCTTTGCGCCTTTCCTGGAACTCACTTGGTAGCCCAGGCTGGCCTTGAACTCACAGAGATCCGCCTGGCTCTGCCTCCCGAGTGCTGGGATTAAAGGCGTGCGCCACCAACGCCCGGCGCCATGCCTGTATTTTGAGGAGAGTTGGTTGCATGGGGGTTGCCCAAGGAGAACCTAGGGCTTATTCTTAACCTTTGAGCCATCTCTCCAGCCCTGGGAAATTCTATTCTTGATGCACTGCGCGCGCGCGCGCGCGCACACACACACACACACACACACACACACGTCCTTCTGTCCGTTTGGGGCCAGAAAGTGCATTGTAAAATACTATTCTTATCCCCTACTGCCCTGCTTAGCCTATTCCAGGGTTGAAAGGCTGGCTGGTTCTTCCTGAGGGTATCTGTTGTACCACTCTGGGTGTCTCTTAGTTGGTGTATCGTAGGGGGATACAGAACTGATGGTGGGCAGGGGGTTTCAAGGACATGGCATTGTGAACGCTTGCTAACTAAGGAAGACTGCTTGAACCTAGTGGGCCAGAGAGAGAGCTCAGCAGGTAGAGAGGTGCTTGTGTCCAGGCCCCGATCCTCAGATGCCACAAGGTGGCAGGAGAGAACAGGCTCTGGAGAGTCATTAGACCTCAGCACACGGGCGCCGCACTCACATATATACACAATCGAAAAAAAGACCACAAGCCACCATGGGGAGGGCAGCATCACTAGGATCCTGGTGACTGGGTCACATGGGCCATGTTCTGGGACCTGTCTTGGGGAGCTGCTATTGCAGTATACTTAGAAAAGTCAAGTTCTCAGCCGGGCGGTGGTGGCGCACGCCTTTAATCCCAGCACTCGGGAGGCAGAGGCAGGCGGATCTCTGTGAGTTCGAGGCCAGCCTGGTCTACAGAGTGAGTTCCAGGAAAAGTGCAAAGCTACACAGAGAAACCCTGTTTCGAAAAACCAAAAAAAAAAAAAAAAGTCAAGTTCTCACAGCAGACCTGTGGTGTTTCTGAACAACTAGAGACCAGGTTCCTCTAGATTTGGCAGATTCTAGTGTTGCTGACCTATTTGACCAAAGAACACCGCTGTGTGGGCCTGCCAGGACAGGCAGCTGTGGGGAGCTGCCCTAGAAGGTGGCTTGGGTCCTGATGACTGTAGGGGCAGTGGGCTCATCTCAGTTGGGGTGGTATGAGTCTGGGATCCAGAAGACCCTTTGGAAATGGGGTCTGGGGACAGTGCCATCATTTGAGTAGCCCTCAGCATATATTTACTGCTGCTAGGGCCTCGTGCTCTGTACCAGGTTCAGTGTAGCCCTCCTTACCATGGGCAAGGTACCATAACCAAGAAGGGGAGGAGAGCCTGAAGAAGCCAGTGAAGTCCTCCACTGAATCTGTAACAGGAAGGTGAACCTTGTGAGCAGTTGGAGTATCTGGGGTAAGTTCCCTGGGAAGCTGGGTAGCCCCTGTTGTAGGGCCTGGGACTAGAATGATCCTTGGGTTCTGCCATGGCTGAGTCGGTATGTGAACTGGGGCAACCTAGGAGGGAGGAATCAAGCACAGGCTACCTTGAACACTAGCACCCCCCAAGGCATTTGCACGTGTCACACTGCCTTACCCTGCCTTGCATGACTCCAAAGGTATGTCTGGCTAGGTGGATGCTCATGACATATCCCATCCTGCCCTCCATGTTAACAACACAGCCTGTGAAATGAAGTTACCAGCCTTCCCAACCTGCTCACCAAGTATCATCCAGACACTAGTCCCAGCTTGCTGACGTTCACCTCAGAGCCTCTTCTGGCCAAAGCTCCAAATGATAAATCTTGATAAATCTTCAGGGGCTGCACCCTAGCAGTCTTAGAAGAAAGGTATATGGCAGAGGAAACAACTTATACCCTAGCTAAGGAAGTGAGGCCAGGCCAGAAATAGAGGGGCAAGGTCTCAGGGCTTTGGAGTAGCTTATCTGGGTGAGATCTGAAGTGTTGTGCCCCGTCCCTGGGTATGGCACGTAGTATGGCCTAACCTGGGATCTCTGTGGCTGCCTGTCAACCCTTCGAGATGGGCCCAGTATCCCCGTGCACAAATGACAGTGTGGGCCTCCCCAGCTGCAGTGACTGGTGGATATCCCCCACAGTTGGCAAAGATGAAAGGAAAGTCTACTGGAGCTAGTTACCTAGTCCCACTACAGGGCCTCCTGGGCAGTTTCTTGAGATACGAATAGGCCTGGACTTAGAGCAGCACTGTTGGTGGAAGTAACATGTGAGCCATAAGGACTTGAAATGTTCTAGAAGCCACACCAAAAGTAAACCATCAGAATGGATTTTTTTTTTTTAAAGATTTATGTATTTATTATGTATACAGCATTCTGTCTGCATGTGTGACTGCAGGCCAGAAGAGGGCACCAGATCTCATTACAGATGGTTGTGAGCCACCATGTGGTTGCTGGGAATTGAGCTCAGGATCTCTGAAAGAGCAGTCAGTGCTCTTAACCTCTGAGCCATCTCTCCAGCCCCAGAATGGATTTTTTTGTTTTTGTTTTTTGAGACAGGGTTTCTCCATGTAGCCCTGGCTGTTCTGGTTCTATAGAACAGGCTAGCCTTGAGTTTAGAGATCCGCCTGCCTCTGTTTTTTTTTTTTTTTTTTTTTTTTTTTGGTTTTTCGAGACAGGGTTTCTCTGTGTAGCTTTGCGCCTTTCCTGGAGCTCACTTGGTAGCCCAGGCTGGCCTCGAACTCACAGAGATCCGCCTGGCTCTGCCTCCCGAGTGCTGGGATTAAAGGCGTGCACCACCACCGCCCGGCTGTGTTATTATTTTAACATGCAATAAGTATGAGGTTAATCAGTAATGAGCTAATGGGGCACACTTGTGATCCTAGTGTTTGGGAGACTGAGGAAGGATTATGAGTTTGACGTTAGCCTAAATACTTAGACCTTGTCTTAAAAAAAAAAAAATCATTGAGATGGTGTGTGTGTGTGTGTGTGTGTGTGTGTGTGTGTGTGTGTGTGCATGTGTGTGCATGTGTGTGCTGGTGTTTGTGTCTATGTCTGTGTTTCTGCATTGAATGTTAGAAATCTAGCACAAGGGCCCAAGGATACAGGAGACCTGGTTCGGGGACATGCGAGAAGCCAGCACAACTCATGACACTTAAAGGGTCTCACATACTAAGTGATAGCAGCTGTGGGGCTTCCTGGTAAATTTATATGGCCTTCACTTGAAGACACAGTCTGTCATTGAGGGGAGTTGGGAGAGGAATTCAAGGCAAGAGTCTGGAGATAGGAACCATGGGAGAAGGCTGCTTGTGTTAATCCTGAGATTCGCAAGAGAAAAACCAGTTCCACAATTCTGAGCCAAATTGAGGCAAGCTTTAATTAAATGCTGACCAGGATGGACTCTGGTCAGAATTACTCTCCGGAATTTCCAGTGAGTGGTAAGGAGACCCATGTTGTAGGGGCTATTTAACGACCAACCCAAATGGCCACCCTATTTGCATAACTCGCAGCATTCCAGGAAGTGACCTGATCCTGGGGCAGGTGGGGCTCACAGGTTAACTTTGAGTCTTACACTTGTTGGCTCTCTTTCTTATACAGTCCAGCATCACCTGCCTGTGGGTGGCATGGTCCACAGTTGTCTGGAGATGTCCACAGCTTACTCAAGGCAGTTTTTCTGTTGAGAGCCCTTCTTCCTAGGGGATTCTGCGTTGTGCCTAGAAACTAACTAGGAAAGGTAATAAAGCTGCAAAATTCCTTGCTAAATTAACCAAGGGAAAAAAACACAGGCTGCCAACTTTTAGGTGTCATAGACAAGGAATAGATGATCAGGAATGATTTTATTCCAACTAAATCAACTGGGTGGGATGGATAAATTCCTCAAAAAATGTAGTCACAAAGACTGATAAAAAGCTGGGTATGGTGGCACACACTTATGATCCTCAGCAGTTGGGGAACTGAGGCAGGAGGTTCTGCAGTCCCTGCATGCCTGCCTTAGTTCACCTTTGCCAGGCCACCTTCCCAGCAGGTTCCAGGACCTGTGGCTGCCCCATTCTTCAGTGATCTGGAAATGGCTGCCCTCCTGAGGCCTGGATGACACCCTACCACTCCCTTGTGTGTACATGTACATATGTGTGTAGGAGAGAATTTTTTTTAACTTAAGCATCCTTTAATGAAAGTTGTGTATGAGACACCTCTACTTGTATATCTTCTCAATTGTTTTCCTTGTGTTTGCCTTTCTCCTTTCCTAGTTGTCGAGACTTGGCTTCCCTTTCCAGGATTTTTTGCAGTCTTTGTCCAGCTTTAGCCTGGTGATAACCACCTTGCTGGGGTGGATGCCTACGTGGACAGTTACCCTTTTCTCGCCGCACTCGTTCAATGTAGATGACGTATTTCTTCCTGGATACTTGGACCACTGTGCCAGTCTGCTGGCCTTTGTAGTGTCCTCGAACAACCTGAACTTCATCGTCCTTTTGATGGGCATAGATGGAACATTGTACTTCTGTCTCAGCTCTTTGGAAAGGGAAAGACATGAGCTTCCTCCAAATGTGAGAAAGTGCTTTGGAATGCTGTTTGTGGCTCTTGCTTTGGTCAGAAGTCACAAAGGGATTGAACTTCATTTTGGCGGCTGTGGTCCAGCAATGGCCGTGCCAGAGACTTAAATTGTAATATTTTTACTTCATATATGTATACAACATATTTTGATCACACCCCCTGTGCTGCCTTTTCTAGCTTGGCAGCCTTGTTAAATAGCATCCCTTTTCTGGGACTTTGTCTCTATCCCTGTGAAGTAAGAGAGTTCATAATAGCACATATGTCTTCAGGGTATGGAAGTGAGAGGCAAAGAGTAAGTTAGGGTGTATTGACTGTACTTCACCTGCAAACAAAATTCAAGGCCACCCTTGGCTGCTTGAGACCCTGTCTCCAAAAAACATAAAAAGGGTCTAGCAGACTTGAAGGTGTGACTGCTGTTTCTGTGGTGGTTCCTACTCTCACTGTGAATTTGGTCATTTCCTCCTTTCATAGCACTTGGCTGGTCTGAGACCCAGACCCTGGAGGCTCATCTTTGTCCTCATCTGCAGGCCCAGTCCGCTTCTGTAACACTGCTGTGGCCAGGCTATAGCCAGGGCCTAGAGACATTTGAATGGCTTTGATTATTGAGCCTGACTGGCCTTCATAGAAAACAGGGCTGGGTCTCTAGTATTGAAACCACTAGTATTCCACCATAGCCCCATGTACATTGGATCCCTCCCCTCCAGTGATGGAGGACCTGAGGGCTGGTGGGGTTCTAGTCAACTGGGGAACCTTGTTCCTTACAGCCTTGGACCAACTGTGTTGGGCAATCATGGTAATCCTACACCGTCAGCCGTTGTCCCAGCCACTATACGATCCTCAGCCCTTGCTTCAGGTCCTGGGGTTCAGCAAGGAACAAGAAGAATGACTGTCCTTTCTGTATGAAGTTCAGTTCTGTCTGGAAGACACAGTAGAGCAGTAGTTCTCAACATGTGGGCCATGACCCCTTTGGGGGTTCTCATATCAGATATTTACATTATGATTTATAACAGCAAAATTAAAACTATAAAGTAACAACAAAATAATTTTATTGTTGGGGGTCACCACAACATGAGGGTTGCCACAGTGTTAGGAAGATTGAGAACCACTGCAGTACAGTAGAGCAAAAAGAGATAGTTTTGAGTGTGACAGCTACGTAGAGAAGCGCCTTTGGGTTGCAGTCAGGGAGGAGCATGCAGGACCCAAGAGTGCAGGCTGGTGGGAGGCAGTGAAGTTCCACTGGGTTCCTATAGCTCCCTGCAGATCTCTATGAAAATGGAATGGGACCATGCTGTGGTTTAGATTGGGTCATCCCTCAAGGACTATGTGCTAAAGGTGTCAGCCTCTGGCACTGCTGAGATGCAGTGGAAACCCTAGAAAGTAGGGATTAGTAGGGGGAAGTCAGATCGTCGGAGGCATGCTCCTGAAGGGTATTGTGGGTCCCTGGAATCCTGCTAGTCTCTTGTCTCGTTTCCCCCTCCTCATGCCCTTGCCATGTGCTGCCTCACCACAGAACTATCTGAGTCCTTGAAGGATGAAAAGAAGCTTGATGCCCTTAACCCTTAACCTGAGCCATCTCCCAACCCTCCACTGGGGACAGTAAACAACAATGACATCTGCCTTAAGTAGGATGGGGAAAGAAGCAAATGGGTCCCCTCCTGGTCAGGTGACATGAAAGTTCAGTTCTGAAGGGAGAGGACTGTGTGGAGTACCCAGGTCTGAAGCCACAGTTGCTTACCTGTGGAGGGGAGTGTGGGGTGGAGTCCACAACAGTCAGTGAGTGTTGTGGTCAGGGTTAGGGGACCATCAGGCCTGGAGACAGCCAAACAGAAAAGGTGAGTTTCATTGCTGTGCTGGCTGAGGTTCTTTGCTGTGTCAGCACCTGTTCTAGGTCTCAGAAGACATAGAAAGCCTGGGCCCAAACCTGACAATGAGTAGGGGCTATGGGTTGGGGAGCAGAGAGCATCAGAGAGATTCACAGCTTGGTCTCTTTCAGCATGATCTTGCTCTACTGAAGTGAATCAGGGTTACTGTGGCTGTGGTCTCCTGGCCAGCTCACTGCAGGAGGGCATCATTTACTTGGGTTACTTAGGCCAGTGCCAAGCTTGGACCGAAGATGTGCTGTATCTGGGGAACCTCCAGAGTTCTTCAGTGCCTATGTCTACAGCAGGACCATGGGTCAGTGACCTGAGGATGTGGGAGCAGGAGTCAGTCTCCTAAGAAGAGTAGGCATAGAGTGGCTGCCAGAGCTTGGATACAACACACATATGGAATGCTGTAGATGTAACCAACCGTCTTAAATAAGAAACACAGAACCAATGCAAAGAAGAAAGCCAAGAGGTCAGAGCTAAGAGCTAAAACCTTACCCTTCCTCCTGCAGTGGTCCTACCTCTCCGAAGGAGACGCTACGTCATGTGTTAAAATCTTTATATAGTCTCTGTTCTGCCTTCTCATTGGTTGTAAACCCAACCACAGGACTGCCTCATCATGGCCTGGCCTGTTTGTATAGACCTCCAGGTGTTCTATGGTTGGTATTGAGATTAAAGGCATGTGTATCCAATGCTGGCTGTATCCCTGAACATACAGAGACTTACCTAGCTCTGTCTACCAAGTGCTGTGATCACAAGCGTACACCACCACTGCCCTGCTTTCCTATGGCTTGATAATAGCTCTGACCCCCAGGCAACTTTATTTATTAACATACAATTAACATTTTGGTACAAAAGAAAAATATCACCATATTTCCCCCTTTCTATTTTAATAAAAAGAAAAAAGGAAAACACTTATAACTAACATAAGAAAAACTATATACAGAAGTACAATAACTATATACAATATATACAAGTAATAAATACCTAAACAATGTCTAGTCTATTTGTATTTAACAAATTCAGAGAAAATAATTCTATTATCTATCCTATTCTATCTAATTCACTTTCTATCCTAATTAATCTTCAACTATAACTAAATAATCTTCAACTCCTTCAGAGACCCAAGAAGGAAATAATATTAGCTAACAAAAATAAAAACAGGAAGTACATGCAAACAACTTCCAAAAAATTGTGAGTTGACAGAACAGCCAGCCACCTGGACAGTCACCTGAGGTTTCTCCGCAGTGTTGGGGCATCATCTTCAGCCTATAGGCTTAGCGTATCTGACAGACTCATTTGTGAAGTAGGACGTACACAAGGTCAACAGTTCAACCTCACCTTGGGTGAGAGCAGTCCATGTACCAGAAACACCTGAATTCCACTAGTGTCATGTCATGATTCAGGATTTTAAATTCTGGAAATTGTTGATGGTTTTTTAATTCAGCTGTCCATTCTTCTTGACC
>CABHPR010076997.1:0-14833 GCA_902168415.1 Peromyscus melanophrys
GTAGTCACTAGGCAGCAGATCTGGATGCTGGCACTGCTCCTTGGTGAGAACCTGGGAACCCACAGCTGCTTGCACACCCAAGAGGTTACCTGGACAACAACTTCAAAATGCCTGGACACATTTTATGAGGACTTAATCAAAGCAAAAAGGGAACCCAGGACAAAAGTGAAAGCTGGACTCGGGAGGCAGAGGCAGGCAGATCTCTGTGAGTTCGAGGCCAGCCTGGTCTACAGAGTAAGTTCAGGACAGGAACCAAAACTACACAGAGAAACCCTGTCTCAAAAAACCCAAAAAAGAAAGTGTAAGCTGGATACTTGGTAAAGTGACATCTTAAAAAAAAAAAAAAAAAAAAAAAGACATTATTTGTCAGGTCCCATTGTGTAGTCCTAGCTAGCTTGTAACTCAGAGAGATCCACCTGTCTTTGCCTGCAGAGTGCTGGGATATCATCATCATCATCATCATCATCATCATCATCATCATCATCATCTTCATTAATTTAAGTGTGTGTGTGTGTGTGTGTGTGTGTGTGTGTGTGTGTGTGTGTGTGCATGCATACACAAGTGCAGGAAGCACCCTAAGAGGTCAGAGGTATTGGATCCCCTGGAGCTGGAGTCACAGGGGGTTGTGAGCTGCATGATGTGGGCACTGGGAATTGAACTTTGGTCTTTGACCCTTACTCCATTTTTCTTTAATTAAATAAGCATCTTATGAACTGTCACTAACAATGCTGGGAGCAGAGCAGAGCACACCTGTCTGATTGCTGTTCTGTGTGTGGAGCCTGCTGTAGCTGCAGCAAGGAAGGCAAAGGCACCAGCTCTCCCATCCTCACCCCGGGAAAGAGAGCGAAGGGAGGCAGTTTCTGAGTCTGGGACTTTGCTTCCAGACTCCTGAATAGTGACTCATCTTTTTTAGGACACAAGAAAAAGAAGAAAGGCCTTCTACATAGCTATACTGGCAAAGAATATTGTTGCTCAGTTAAAAATAAATATATTAGAATTTTTGAAAAATTATTTTCATATGCTTAAAAATTAAACAATTGAACTGATTTCCTCCACATGTCCAAATAACATTAAAAAAAAGAAAAACATAAAAGAGGCTGTGAGTGAGTGAGGGCAGAACTGAACTTGCACACTGATTCCACATGAGACAACGGTGCTAACTGTGATGCCAACCTGGATTTCTGGGAAGTTGCCTAGCTTTCTGTTTACTTTGCTGAGTACCTGAGTCAATAAAGCCTCACATTTTTTCATGATATTGTAACAGTTTTGTTGTATTTTCTTCTGTGTACTTTGTAACACCTGCCTACTGTAGATTTTTTTTTAAATGACAGCCAAATGGTCTCCAAGTAAGGGCTTCTTGGTGGGTGCCCCAGAGGATCCTAATGGGTAGAAGCAGGCCTCTCAATAACTACTGTTTGATATTTTATTTCATTTTATTTTTTTGAGATAGGTTCTCATGTAGCCCAGGTTAGCCAAAGGTGACTTTGAAAGGATTCTCCTGTCTCCACCTTCCAGTGCTGGATTACAAGCATGTGCCACTATGTCCACTTCTAAAGGAACACTTAATGCTATCAAACTCATGGAGGACTTGGAGAAGTTCGAGACTAGGACTCATTAATCACATTCTGTCACAACTGCCGGAGATGAAACTGTACTTCTCAATTATAGCCTAGGTGGCAGGACATTTAAGAATGTAAAAATGAAGCTTAAAATTCTCCATCTCTGACTCTGATCGTGAGAACACCTCAGCAGGAACAAAAGTGACCTTTACTTCCGCAACTCTGCTAACTGGATATTAATTTTTCTCAATGTAAAATTATTTTCAATTCAAATAAGTCAAGTGCTTGAATTTCGGGGTCTAGCTACTGTCATGGACACTATTTTAAACATGGTCAGGGAGCCCATGTTAGGCACTGAAGTGTTTATGAGTGACGGGCCAGTAGAAATGCTGTATGACTGGCTTCCCGTCATTAGTCAGTATTTAACAGATCCTGTACCAGGTAAGAATACAAAGGTGGTTTGTGCTTTTCTTCATTTCCAGAGGCTTCTCTGTAGATTCTGGTGATACAGTAGATTTCTTTACTCTTCAAGTATTTGGTGTCTGAACCTCATGTACTTTAGGTGACACAGGAATTCTCTCTTTGGAAAAGGGAATGCAAGCCCATTCACTTAGCTAACTCACACATGGAACCTAGTTTCAATGGGACCTACCTTTGGGATAGGAAGACTGGTTATCCACAGGACCCGGAGTCTGTGCAAAGTCCTGCATGAGAAGAGAGAACTGGGTTGAGATCAACGCTCTGAACAGAACTGCAAGGTCCCTCTGAGCACATGTCACAGTCACACGAATTATCTGGTGCACAGACACAACAGCAGAACATGTGGCTGTGCGGCCAGATCTCCTCAAAGTTGAAACCAAGTCTCCTATGTGAGCACTGCCCGGGGCCACAGGGCTGCCTGCAACCACAACTGAATACCCCAAACCTGAAACCTAAGCCAAATGTACTACTTTAAGTTAACAAGATTTTTAAAAAGGGTTTTTTTTTTTGGGGGGGGGGTAGGGGATTATGATCTTATTAATGTAACCCAGGTTGGACTCAAATGAGTGATCCTCCTGCTTCATTCAGGCATTATAGGTGTGCGCTATTATGCCTGGCAAGAATTTTAAAAAACTATGAATATAAGAGTCCTTATGATCCAGGACATCCAGGGCTGCTACACAGAGAAACCCTGTCTCAAAAGCAAGCAAGCAAGCAAGCAAGCAAGCAAGCAAGCAAAACAAACAGAAACCAAACCAAATCAAACCAAAAGTATTCTGCATCTAAACCTTAAAGTTTGGTAAAATGACTTTTAGATGGAAACTGAAAAACTGTAGTATGTAAGTCTTTAGAAATCTATGACAGGCCATAATCTCATTTTAACATTACTTTCTAGCGATTATTAATAACCTATATATGGAATCATGACACATTTATAAGATGTGTTATTTTCTTGAGCACAGTGATTTATAGAAAAAATTATTTAACTTCACTAGTCTAGTCTAATAATGCTACCCCAAATTGAGAAAGAAGTAATTTCTGTACCATTTAGCAAAACTGTATTAAACATGATCTATTTGGATAGCTGTAATGAACATCACCCCCTTTACTACGTTTTGGGTTTCATTCACATTTTTTGTTGGAGAGTCCCACTACAGAGTTCCAGTTAACCTCATACTGTCATCTTCCTACTGCACCCACCTGAGTGCTGTCACTTGTGTTTTCAAAGTATTTTTTAAGAAACTAATGTGGCACACATGGAAGCTTGTCTCCATTGAGGCCTCTTGGCTAAAGCTATAAAAAGCTTCACTCCCTCCCCAGGCCATGGCCTTCCTGCACAGCATTCACCTCCTTCCTGTCATGTTCCTTGGCCTTTCTGTTGTTTAGGAAAAGTCTTGAAGATGGTTTTTTTTTTTTTTTTTTGGTTTTTGGAGACAGGGTTTCTCTGTGTTATTTTGTGCCTGTCTTGGATCTTGCTCTGTAGACCAGGCTGGCCTCGAACTCACAGAGATCCACCTGGCTCTGCTTCCCAAGTGCTGGGATTAAAAACTGTGCCACCACTGTCTAGCGACAATGTCTAATCTTAATGCTTGCTCCTTCCATATCTACTGCCCGGCTTTGAAGGTGGGTTTTATCTGTCTTATTCATGATACAACTCCAGTGTCTAGAGAAGAGTCCAGCACAGAGCGAACACTCAGAAATTACCCACTCAATACAAGAGTGAATGATTCCAGTGGAAAAGATCACTGTCTGAAAACACACTACAGCGCATTTTCTACTTAACGACAGAGCTGCTTTCTCTAATCTTAAGGTTCTAAGACAGAGGAAGAGCCCTGAGCTGAAATGACGGCTTTACAGTATAAGATTCTATTAAGATTTTAATTTAATCATGAGTCAGTTTGAAATCATGCAGAAAATAGGACCCAGACTCAAATCTAACAACTAAGCTGAAAAGAACATATCTCTAAGTCTCCTTGCCCGAGCTGTGCTTGCTAACTGGTCATTAACAGAGAGAGACAGGAGAGCTGACTGCGGTAAAGAAGGCCGGGAAGTCTTCAGCTGTCCTCCATGGCTCCCAGGCAGCTGCACAGGCTCACACTGACAGAGGTATCTGAACATTAGCCAGCACAGGGACAATACACACAGAACTCTGCTTTCTGTTTCACTGTTAGGAAGAACAGGAAATATGTGCAGCAGGGAGCGATTTCAGAGCGGAACATTTGAAAAAAAAAAGGGGGGGGACATTTCATAAAATAATCATCCACAAAGATATGAAAAATCCTAGTTTAGAACTGTCACCTTGGCTTTACTCCTGCCAGCTCAATGAGCTGATTTACACGTGGAGTTAGCACTTTCCACGTGGAGTTAGCACTTTCCACAGCACCAATTCTGATTTCAGTCCTACAGAATTTAGCTGGATCAGGTAAATACAAGGCTGTACTTCAAACTTTTCGATTAAAAAAAAAAAGCAATCAAATAGGTTTTATCCCAACTTTGTACACATGCAAATCATATTTATTAATTTTAATGTTCAAATAAACCCAAATTTTTATCTTTCTTCAGCAGTTATCCTCTGTAGCAAGACGAAAAGGCAGACCCATGTGATGGTCGAAGCCTTAAAGGAGCCTGGTGTCCTGTTAAACAGATCCCTAAGTACAAGTTTCCATTCTGTCAACAGCAAAAGAGCTTTGTGATGAAATCCTCCAGGCAGGGGCATGCAGCACTCCACCCTGTTTCTAGTAATGTGACTTCAGGCTTTTTTTTTTTTTTTTTTTTTAAAGAAATTACTTTTTTAAACACAGACATAGGTAGAGATTTAAAAGCAGCTTGGAGGGCGAGCATAAAGCTGTTTCATGTTTACTTTTCAGTCTCATGAGTTTGTCCATAAAACAAGAGAAACGAGGCATAAGAAAGTACCTGAATGAATGTGGCCAGCAAAGCACAGCTCATCTCCTGCTCCAGAATGATCTTGTTCTGAAGGTTGTTGTAACTAGCAGCGATAAGCGAGGGGAACAGCACTTTGATGAGCCTTGGGTCACTGAAATACTGGAAGGGCAGCTGGCAGAGCTTCTGCAGCACCGTTGGGTGGCGGCCGGACTGTACAATTACCTACAACAGAGATGGAGCTGGGTCAGCTGCTACAGCCCTGGCCTGCCCCTTCAGTCAACTGTTGCTGGTCCAAACCAGACACCATACTGAAGGAGGTAAAGACAGAGAAAAGCGCTTGACTCCTTACCAGAGCTTAACGCAAGTGATATTTGAAAAGAGCCAAAATTTTGTTTAAAAATCTCATTTCTCAACTTAAGAAAAAAGAGTCCAAAGGTTCTGGGGCCATTTAACAATCATACTCCACACTGAAGGGCACAGCTTCCACGGAGAGAGACCTACGGAAGGGACTTAGGATGCACAGTTTTAGCAGCACCCTCAGGCTGCTCAAAGCAGCCTCCTGTTTCTTAAAACAGAGCTGTTCCCAGCAAAGTAAGACAGTGTCTGGGGCGGCCCTGCCCACTGCAATCTCTGCCTGACTTAGCTCACTGCACGCAGCTAGATGGATTCCGTATGTAGCCAAGTCCGAGGAAGAAAAGGGACTGATTGTAGGGATGGAATGGTTCCAGCTACACAGGCTCTCAGTGATCCTTCCTCAGTCCCCACTCCTTATCACGGTTTCCATCAGTGCCATTGAGTCTAAAAGGAGGACTGTTTAGATAAACGAGACTGTTGTCTTGAAGCAGTCTGGGTTTACAACTGTGCACACTTTAACAGGGCAATGCAATTAGTGGACTGGCGGGGACGCTCTCCTAACTCACTCCCGGGGCCGAAATGATAAACTAAGAAATGCCAAAATCAGATCTGTTTCAAGTAACTTTGATTAGACAATTCTACTACGAAAGAGCAGGGTGACCCAAAACTCACTTCGTAGTACAGGAGGAAACCCGGAGAAGGTTAGGGACATTGTAAGAGCCTAAGGTCAGGACTGTAAATTGTACTCGGAAAAACACAATTTTACAGGTACACACCCAGACAGGACGGCATTCAAATTGAAACCAGAAGGACAGAACAAAACAGCAGAGGCAGGAGAAACATAAATTACTGGGATTTACAAGTTTTCAAAGTACTTTTAACAATACTTTAAGAACACATTCTCAGATGATAATGCAGTGTGGTTTAAGGACAAAATCAACAAAGTAATAGTTCGCATATTTCTGT
Organism: Peromyscus melanophrys; assembly: GCA_902168415.1. NCBI lineage: Eukaryota > Metazoa > Chordata > Mammalia > Rodentia > Cricetidae > Peromyscus > Peromyscus melanophrys. The sequence goes on from CABHPR010076997.1 coordinate 6,246, forward strand.
TCAATAGCTAATACGACATCAAAAACCTTTAGAGAATGTTGATAGGGACCTGTTAATACCTTCAAATCCATAAGGCATTTTAAAGACTCGCACTGTGACAATTCTGCATATGGCTCTGTGATGCCATTTCGGACACCAACTGAGAAAATGTGCTCTGTCTACCTCATTGATAAAGCTTCCACTTAAATCTTTATTTTAATTATTAGTTACATATTTTGTAAAGCAGCCAAATGGTCACCACTTCAGAATTTATAACGATGCCATTAGTGAAATTCTTTTTCCGCCCTCTTTGGGCAAAAATTAAGAAGTTTTTCTTTTTCTTTCTTTCTTTTTTTTTTTTTTAAACTTCATTGTTAAAATGCCATTATTGGAAGATTCAGTAATTCAAAAGGCATTAAAAGGGCCGGTGTGGCTGGCACAGACACAATGTTCACTCGAAGACATCAGCTCCCCGGTCCTGGTAAACTAGCACAGAGTGTGAGAGCATCAGTTGAGTTTACTGCAGCCTCCTGAAGTAGTGTTCCCTAGGGACTTGACACCCCTCCAGAACAGCACCGACTATCCACTACCTGCTTATAGAGCCCACCAGCAGTTAGTGAGGTGCCCTGTTGGAGGCCACTAGTTTTAGGTCTTTGGACTGGACAAGATGCAAATGGGCACAGGACAGTTTGGTAACCTTGTGTTAAGGAGCTGTGGCTGTCAGATTGCCTATGGTAGGACCCAACCTTGTTATCTGTAAGGAATCTGTAAGGGCTTGAGACCCTCACTCACACTTGGCTGTGAGTCAGTGAGACACTTCAGACACCGTGGGAAGGTAGTGTCAGGAGGTCCAGAAAGTGTACTGAGACTTGTAGGTTAATTCAGGTGGGCCTGTGGCAGAGGATGTAATGTAGTGAACATGAACAGTCAGCTGCATTAGGTAATCGCTCCCCCTGGGGGCGGGGAAGCGAGTCTGGGAATATAAATATCCTGACTTTGATGCTCAGGGCTTCAAGCACCAGGAGAGTTGCCTGTGGGGCTTGTGAAAGATGCCAGGCTGAAGGCTGGCCTCGGTTTTATTTCCCCATTCATTCCCAGGGCTTAGGATATCATCTTGGACTACCTTTCAAACTTTCCAAAATCAGTAAGAAGTTAGAATAATCATGGAACTCAAAGATCTTCCTGAATGCATAATTAATCAGCTCAGACTTACAATATCTGTTGACCTTCTTGATGGAGCTATAACTAAGTCAGTAATCATTGTACTGTTACTAAGTCTGTAACCAAAGGACTGTCTTTGTTCAGGCAAACCGACAAACCGCCCAAGTCCTAAGGTGAGCATTGATCCTGAGCCTGGTCAGGACACTTGCCTCCTCTTTCGGGATTCCCACAGAGCCTCCTTCCAGAGCACTGCAGTAGTGATGTGAAGTGCCCTGGCCATATGCTTCCCTAGTGGCTAAGGTCATCAGCTAAAGATAGAAGTCGGGAGCAGGTACAGCCCCAGTAAAAACAAGAAACTCTTTCAAATATGCTGTCTACTTTCAGATGCTGAGTTGGGTTCCAATACCAGCAAGAGAAGTCTGGTGAGGTGGCTCAGTGGGTAATGGTGCTTGCCATCAAGCCTGACAACCCACATGGGAAGGAGACATGGTAGAAAGAGATAGGTGCTCACTGGGTGTGGTGGTGCACGCCTTTAACCCCAGCACTAAGGAGGCAAAGGCAGGCAGATCTCTGTTGAGTTCAAGGCCAGCCTGGCCTACATAGTGAGTTCCAGGACAGCCAAGACAACATAGAGAGACCTTGTCTCATAAAACCAATAAAACAAAATAGATGCTAATCAAAGAGTAGCAGATCTAGGGATCTGCCCTTACACACCGATTAGCTGAGTAGCCTTTGGCAGACTGTTCAATTGCTTTGGGTTTCAAGGTAGACAATGTTTTTAAAAGTAGTTTCTTTGAAGTCTCTCTCATACACAAATCAAATAGTTCAATTTCACATACAGACATAGCAGTATTAACATGCACCCCAATAAAGAAAGAAAAAAATGGCCCAAAACACTGGACTTTTAAACATATTCTTTCTCACTGAAAGATTATATTTCTACATTTTAAATCTGAGAAAAGTACTATACATTCAAGGCTTTACAGCCACCCTTCAGTCCTGTTCTGGGGAGGGCCACGGCAGTACAGCTCCTCTGGTCTCCTCAGGAGAGGCCAAGGGCATACTTGTGCATTTTTACCCAGCTGCCCTGTGACCCATAGTGTTTTCTTTAGTGTCCCTGATGAGGGATCACAGATGGAAGACAGAGCCCTATGATGACTACTCTTTTGTTACAAGCAATGATTCTGGAAGTTGTAGCTGTAGAAAAAGGAAGTGGAATTCTGTGTAGAGAGGACCAGGAGGACCTGGATGCCAGAGAAAAAGGACTCTAAAGAGGATAGGTGTATGGGTGTATGGGTGTATGGGTGTGTGTGTGTGTGTGTGTGTGTGTGTGTGTGTGTGTGTGTGTGTGTCTAGGACAGACAAGTGAAGTTTGTGGTTCTTTAATTTGCTTTGGATCCTGGCCACCCACTAGGCCTCTAACCAGAGAATGGTAACTTCAGCCATCATTTGTAGTACATGTCCCATGCCAAGTGATGTGCTAATACCATTGGAACAAAAGAAAATAAAGAGTGTTCTTCCTAACACACAAACGAGGATGCGATATGCTGGGCAGGATTAGTTTGACATTAGTTTTGTGGGAGCTGAGGTATTTATACCAGTAATCGTAATACAAGGGGTCTGTTGAGGGTGCTGTACTGTGGGAGGAGAGACTTCCTTGCTCAGGTTCTCTAGAAGAGGGTGGATTGAGCTGGGCAGTGGTGGCTCACACCTTTAATCCCAGCACTGGGAGGCAGAGCTAGGCGAATCTCTGTGAGTTCAAGGCCAGCCTGGTCTACAAATGGAGATCCAGGACAGGCACCAAAACTACACAGAGAAACCCTGTCTCAAAAAAACCAAGGGGTGGTGGTGATGGAGAGATGGCTCAGAGATTAAGAGCACCGACTGCTCTTCCAGAGGTCCTGAGTTCAATTCCCAGCAACCACATGGTGGCTCACAACCATCTGTAATGAGATCTGGCACCCTCTTCTGTATACATAATAAATAAATAAATCTTTAAAAAAAAACCCCAAAAACCAAGGGGGGGAAAGGGTGGATTGTACGTGGAAGGCTGGATCAGAGGCAGACACTTGGAAACTCACAGATTCAGTATCAGATTGTCTTAGCTGACCACAACAAAATACCATAGGCTGGGGGACATAAGCAGTACACGTTTACCTCCTACCGCTCGGAGGCTAGATGTCTGAGTACCAAGCACGGTCAGGCTCCCTAGAGGACCTTCTTTCTGGCTGTCCAGGTGTGTGCTCACGTAGCCTTCCTTTGCTCAGTGCAGTGGGGAGGGGTACTGCTATTACTCCTGTAATAATAATAACACCAACCCACTGTCTTCGGAACGATGTCCATTAGAAAGGCTGCCATTGCTCTCCAGGTGAACAGCTTTCCCTGGGCTATGCCACTGGAACAGTACAGGCTCAAGAGTGCTGGTATTAGACAGCTGTGGGTTCTAGGTCTGCCTCTGCTCGTGATCAATACAACCACCCAGTTAATTTAGAGTTTTTTTTCCCATAAAATCAGTGGATGGAAGCTTTGAAGGTTTAAATGCAGACCTAATGTGTCTATACCTGCAGAGCTAGGCAGTGTTAGTTAGGGATACTTGTTACCTCACCAGCTCTCTGCCCTGAGTTCTCTGTTGGACCAGGAGCAGACTCCCACCCAGCCTAACAAATGCTTTCCAGCATCTCTCCCCATTTCTTTGGAGCAGAGGCTCTGGCAGAGGCTTCAATCATCAGCAAGCTTAATGCCACCCGAGAAGCCATTGCTGAAGTTGTTCCCTGGCCTTGCCTGTGCAGGACAGAGCTATGCAAACAGGGCTTGGGGTGCCAGCCAGGATCTTGTGGTGGCGAAGTAGGAAATGTGTTCTGACAGTTTTGAAAAGAAAATCCTTGCATAAGCATGATCCAAGAAATATAGGTGAGTGGTGCAGAGCAACAGAGGCTTAGCACTCTGTCTGTCTCTCTGTGTCTGTGTGTCTGTCTGCTCACATGACTTTGAGGCTACTGTGCTGGACTTGTCACTATGAAGACTGTTATTGGCTCCTAATTCATATCCAGGATGAGCTTCCCTGACACACTTAAGGAAATCCTTAAGTGCTGGAAGACATCCCAAGTAGCACAGCTGACAAGTCAGTTCAGCCAGGTGCAGTGGTGCACACCTGTGACTCCCAGCACTTGGGAAGTTACAGTAGGAGGATCAGAAGTTCAAGGCTAGCCTGAGCTGAGAAGCATCAAAACTTCCCCTGTCTCTCACCACCACCCCAGCAGCAAACAGAAAAATGGCTGGATTTTGTGGTACTCTGAGCCACAGCATCTAGAAGGATGCCTGAACTGAGATTCTCAAGGTCCTGAGCACCAACTAGGGAATTCTAATCTGGCTACAAGGAGAGATCTGGAATGGACTGGGTAGCACTGGTGTCTTCTGAGGTATGAAGGGATGCAGGGCTTTTAGGATACTGTGCTGCCAGGACCTCAGCAACTCCCAGCTCAGCTGAGACAGCTCTCAGAGGCCCCGCTAGGCCCTCTGTCGACACCATCTGAGGCCAACTCTGAGGTGGGCAGACAGCGACGACTGCTGTTATAAAGAGGACTCAAACTTCAGGAAGTCCAAGAGATGTGGTCCAAGTCCCCAGCCAGTCTGGGCTGGAGCTGGGCCTGGAAAACTCTTAACTCCAAGTGTTGGCTTGTTCTAGCCTCTCAGGCCATCCAGGGCAACCATGCTCAAAAGGCTGCCCATTCCTGGGTAGAGAAGCTCTCCTTACCAGTTCTGAGCTTACTCCCGTGATTCGCTCTGAGCCAGCGGTGTTTTGTGTGACAATGCCAGCCCAGATAAAGATGAGCATGACCCATGGCCATTTTAAACAGACAAAACCAATCAACATATACAGGGTAAACTAACACAAAAGGCCTTTCTTCTAAAACCCATGCTTTTCTTGGCTCAGTATCACATGGCCAGTTCTTGGTTACGTGCTGGGCTGTGTCAAGGGTTTGTTTCAAATGATCAGTTTTGTTAATGGGAAAGAGAGAAATGACTGGCGATGGGGCAGGACTCCCAGAAGTGAACAGTGAGAACATGTGACTCCAACTGAGCACCTGGCCACCTTCCAGAGCAGGCCTGTATGTTTCTAGTGCCTACAAACCCTGTCATATTGGACATTTAATGAAGATATCTTCTCAACATCTTTAAATAAAAGTGATTGGTACGCTAAAACATTTTTTTATTTTTATTTTATGCGTATGAGTGTTTTGCCTCTACGCATGTGTGGCTGGTGCTAGCAGAGGCCAGAAGAGGTGTCAAGTCCCCCAGCACTGGAGTGATGGGAACTGAACCTGGTCCTCTGGAAGAGCAGCCAGTGCTCTCAGCTGCTGAGTCAGCACTGTAGCTTGGGTTTTAACTATGCAACTTCAGTGACATCAGTGATATCTGGCTCCTCAGGTTTTCCATCCTGCTGTACTGCTAATTCCCCAGCCATGGAGCAAGACTCCTCCTCCTCTGTTGGAAGTCTCTGTGACAGAGGGGGCGGGTGTGGCGGTGGGGGGCTTGACTCTTCCAGGTCTGCATTCACTTTAGAGACCTCTTGTGAACTTGATGGAACATGCTTTTTCTAATCCATACATCTTTAGTGTACCTTTCTCCAATGTGGTCAGCTTTTAGTAGATTTTATTCTGGAAAGAGCAGATAGTTTGTGGAGGTGTTGGGCTAGGGGTTAACAGCACTTCTATACACAGTCCCTCTACCATATTTTCCATGTTTTTCAGGCTGACACACTTTATCTGGAATTCTTGATTAGTAAATTGGTGATGAATTATCTATATAAATGAGAATTCACACATCCTTTGTCAGTGTGTGGCCTGCTTGGGGACCTCTCAATTCAGAATACAGGACTGACTCAGAGTGGAACTGTTCTCTTTCTAAGCAATGCTCACTCTAAGCCTAATCTTTGGTCTTAATTTTTAAAAAATGCTGTCATAGAAAATATATCTAAATATTAATACTTGGTATGGCCCTGGTATAATTCTGTCAAAAATCTGAATAGAAGGAGGAAGAGGGAGAAGGAGGAAAAAAGAGAGAAAACACATGGAAGTAGGAAAGTGGGGCAGAGGTTAGCCTACAGACTGCACAGCCGTGTGACAACTGTCCCACTCACTTTAAGATCCCCAAACAAGTTAAAGGTCCCGAGAGTCATATAAACATGGAGAGCAGTCCAACCTCCGCACCCCTTGGACACTACTTTTCCCTAACTGTGACCACCTGGGCTGCAGCCAGAGCAAGCAAGGAAGGAATGATGTCAGCAGGCCTCTTAGCAGGGAGATGAGACCAGCACCACGTGTCTACTGAGAATGCACACTGCTCAGAATGGGCGAAGGCACTGTGTCAGAGAACTTTCCATCCTTACAGAATGGGCCATCTTCCTACAGACTAGTTACTCCAGAAAGTTTTGCACACTCCAGCAGTGTAGCAACTCACACTTCCGAAGCCAGTCTATAGAGCAGGGTTTCTGGTCTCCAGTAGTTCAGAGTCAGCAAGTTTGAAGAGTGCTGCAGACCAGTTGGTAAATTAACAACAGAAAGGAACAATGGGGACACAAATGAAAGAAGTGAAGATTAAAATGATTTCAAAAAATAAAAATTCAGGATGTTGTCAAGAACCATTTGATGTAAGAGGAAGTCTCTCTCTCTCTTTTCCCACTTGGTCTTGAGAACATGACTATATTATGACAGAATATCTTATTAATTATAACTAATTATCTTCACTTAATACTCCACACATTTAAAAATTACTTCCACATATACAATGAAAAGGAACTAATTTTGTAAGACAGCAAAAAATACAAAATAAATCAATATGATATAAGAAGGCAGGAAGTTAAAATATTTCTTTAAAACTGATTATAAGTAGTTAATATCAAACACATATTATGTTTGAAAGGTAATCTGATCACCTGAAAAATTCACCTTTATGGGGGAATAGTACATTCCTGACAGTATCAAAATGACCACACTAAGTAATAAAGTGCAGGAGTGCCGATGGCTGCTTCTCAGCTCCTTCTGTACACATGGGTTACAAAATCGACTACAGCTCTAGGGAATTCACCCACAAAAGCAAAAACAACAAAAAACCAGAAACCAAACAGAAACACATCAAATTCCGATTTATCTATTTCCACAGAGGGCTTCTGAACACCCTCCTTATTTAGGAGTGATCACAGAAAGCCCTGTATTTTGTTTTATTTGTGGAAGGTAACACCCCCCTACACACACACCCAAGAAGGACCTATGGCAAGTTTCTAAATATTTACTGAACCCCAGCCTTGCATCTATCACTGACTTTAAGAGAAAATCACCACGGCTGGAGAGATGGCTCAATGGTTCAGTTCCCAGCACGCACATGACAGTTCACAACCATCTACAACTCCAGCCCACAGGGATCTGACACTCTTTGCTGGCTTCCCTGGGCACTGCATGCACATGGTGCATAGACATGCAAGCAAAATACCCACACACATAAAGATAAATGAAGGAAAAAATAGAGCAAGAGAGTGAGAAAGGCTAACACAGACTGAAGTGAACCCTAGTTGGTAAAAGTCCCCAGACTGTGCTGAGGGCAAGTGCTATCCTTTGTCATTACTACATGTCACTGTGCCTCGCATAGTGCCTGGTAAATGACAGCTTTCCCCCCAACTATTTGGGAAAAGAATGAATGAGTTTGGCTTTTAAAACCAAGTTATAAATTAGTTTTGGTTTCTAAGTTATTTCAGGAGCTTATATCTATCACATCAGAGTCCATGGGCTGCTCACCATAAGGCCTTAAAGGCCCTCAGTTAATACTGTCTTTGGATCTGTAGGAGCAGATGATGGAGCTCTTTGGCATCTTGGCACTGTGGTTTAGGGAGTCAGATGTGTGTGTGTGTGTGTGTGTGTGTGTGTGTGTGTGTGTATGTGTGTGTGTGTGTGTAAGGGAGCAGCTTCCTTCACTATGCATGGACAGTTGTTGTGTCAGACTGAAGAGCAGAGCAGGTCTGTCCGTCAGTAGTGTGGTGGGGTACATGGAGTATAGAGGAATGAATGCAAATAGTTAAAGCTCACCAGCGCAAATTCCTTGTGCCTAAGAATTCCCAATTTGTTTTTTTCCTTTTCTTGTCAGAGACAAGATGTCCTCAACAAAGGGGTAAAAATAGGTGTCTAGACATCTAAATTCATTAAAACAGACAGCTAAGAGAGGCTGTAAATCACTGGAACAAAGAATATTATTTTAGCAGAGTAGAAACAAAGTAGCTGTTGCGTTCCTCTCTGCAGACCTGGGCCTGTGCACTGCTGGAGGACAGGCAGCAGCTGAGGTGGGCAGGTTCATCAGTCAGTGCCCTTGCCAGTTGTCATACTTGGAACCAAGGCTCATGACAGGAGCAACAGGATAGGACTGTCCCTGAGGCCAGCAACTTCTCCATTTTTTTTTTT
>CABHPR010076998.1:0-16262 GCA_902168415.1 Peromyscus melanophrys
GGGGGGGGGGAGCCAGCACTCAGGGAGGAGGAGAACGCCTCACTCACAGAAGTTTCGCTGGTCTGGGGGCTAAACTTGCCATGGAACTGAGACCAGATTAGCTCCTTTTCAGGAATGGAACCATGTAGGTCTTTCCTGGTTTTCCGGAGCTCTGCAGGCAGTACCCTGCAACTTCAAGTGCCCGCCACCTGGGGAGGAAGCTGAGGGTGGGAGCCACCCAGGCCTTTGGAATTCACCCCATGTTGGGCACCAGATATTGATGAAATTATTAAGGCCATTCCACATAGTTAAAAGGGAGGTTTATGGGGTAACTCACAAGTGAAGGGATAGGTAACAGGGTCTGGGAAAGGTGTAGTGCAGTCTGGTGGTGTTCTCTGGAGAACTCTGCTCAGTCTACCTCCAGCCATCAGGGTCCAGGAACCATGAGCGCTGGCGCATCTGGATCTTGGGTCTTCAGGGTCCTCTCTCAGCCCCGCCTTGTAGGTGTGAAAGTTACTGAAGCCTCAATGGGGTTTGGAACTTCTAGATCAAAGGTGGAATGACTACTCACTACAGGTAGACGCCAGTGCAAAAATACAGTCAACAACATTAAAAACCAATATGGCTCCATCAGTACCTACATCACCAAGACCTGAACATCCCAACACAGAAGAAACAGAAGATATTGACCATAAAAATGACTTTAAGAAGATATTAGAGATCTTAAAAGAGGAAATGAAAAATTTCCTTAAAGAAATCGAGGAAAAGTCAAACAAAAATGGGAAGAAATTAGTAACTCCCTTGAAAACAAAGAGAAAGCACTTAAACAAGTGAGGGAAACAGTTCAAGATTTCAAAACTGAAATGGAGACAATAAAGAAGACACAAACTGAGGTAATGCTGGAAGTGGAAAATCTGAGTAAATGAACAGGAACTACAGATGCAAGTATAACCAACAGAATGCAAGAGATGGAAGGGCAGATCGCTGGTGTTGAAGATACAGTAGAGAAAATAGATTCATCAGTCAAAGAAAACACTAAAGCCAACAAAGTCAGGAAATTTGGGACACCATGAAAAGACTAAACCTAGGAATAATAGGGACAGAGGAAGGAGAAGAATACCAACTCAAAGGCACAGAATATATATTTAATGAAATCATAGAAGAAAACTTTCCCGACCTAAGGAAGGAAATTCCCATAAAAATACAAGAAGATTACAGAACACCAAATAGACTGGGTCCAAATAAAAGGTCCCCTCACCACATAATAATGAAACCACTAAACATACAGAATAAAAAAAAATATTAAGAGCTACAAAGGAAAAAGGCCAAGTGACATATAAAGGCAGATCCATAAGAATAACACCTGAATTCTCAATGGAGACTCTAAAAGCCAGAAGGTCCTGGACAGATGTTATGCAGATACTAAGAGACCAAGGATGCCAACCCAGACTATTATACCCAGCAAAACTCTCAATCAACATAGATGGAGTAAACAAAATACTCCATCTTAAAACCAGATTTAAACAATATCACTCCACAAATCCAGCCCTACAGAAAGCACTTGAAGGAAAAATCCAACCTAAGGAAGTTAGATACACCCATGAAAACACAGGCAATAGACAGTCCCATACCAACAAATACCAAAGAAGGGAAACATACAACACTACCACCAAAAAATAACAGGAATTAACAATAACTGGTCATTAATACCCATCAATATCAATGGTCTCAATTCACCTATAAAAAACACAGGCTAACAGAATGGATATGAAAACAAGATCCATCCATTTGCTGCATAGAAGAAACACACCTCAAATTCAAAGACAGACACTACCTCAGAATAAAAGACTGGGAAAAGACTTTCCAATCAAATGGATTTAAGAAGCAAGTTGGTGTAGCTATCATAATATCTAATTAAATAGACTTCAAACTAAAATCAATCAAAAGAGATTGGGAAGGATACCACATGTTTATCACAGGGAAAATCTGACAAGATGAAGTCTCAATTCTGAATATTTATGCCCCAAATACAAAGGCACCAACATTCATAAAAGAAACATTAGTAAAGCTTAAATCGCACATCAAACCCCATACACTAGTAGTGGGAGACTTCAACACCACATTCTCACCAATGGACAGGTCTGCCAGACAGCAACTTAACAGAGAAATAAGGGAACCAACAGACATTATGACTCAAATAGACTTAATAGATATCTACAGAATATTCCACCCTAACACAAAAGAATATACCTTCTTTTCAGCACCCCATGGAACCTTCTCCAAAATCGACCACATGCTTGGTCACAAAGCAAATCTCAACAGATACAAAAAAATTGAAATAACCTCCTGTCTCTTATCAGACCACCATGGCTTAAAGTCAGATTTCAACAACAACAAAAATTACACAAAGCCTACAATCTCATGGAAACTGAATAATGCCCAATTGAATCACCAATGGGTCAATGAAGAAATAAAGAAAGAAATGAAAGATTTCCTAGAATTCAATGAAAACTAATGTACAACATACCCAAACTTATGGGACACTATGAAAGCATTGCTAAGAGGAAAATTCATAGCCCTAAATGCACACATAAAGAAGATGGAGAAATCTCACACTAGTGACTTAACAGCATACCTGAAAGCTCTAGAACAAGAAGAAGCAAACTCACCCAGGAGAAACAGATGCCAGGAAATGATCAAATTGAGGGCTGAAATCAATAAAATAGAAACAAAGAGAACAATACAAAGAATCAATGAAACAAAGAGTTGGTTCTTTGAGAAAGTCAACATGATAGATAAGCCCTTATCCAAATTAAACAAAAAGCAGAGAGAGAGCATCCAAATTAACAAAATCAGAAATGAACAGTCAATGAGGAAATCCAGAGAATCATCAAGTCATACTTCAAAAACCTGTACTCCACAAAATTGGAAAATCTGAAAGATATGGATGATTTTCTGGATAGGTACCCCATACCAAAGTTAAATCAAGACCAGATAAACTATTTAAATATACAAATAACCCCTAAGGAAATAGAAACGGTCATTAAAAGTCTCCCAAACAAAAAAAAAGCCTAGGACCAGATGGTTTCAACGCAAAATTCTACCAGATTTTCAAAGAAGAGCTAATACCAATACTCTTCAAATTGTTCCACACAATAGAAACAGAAGGAACATTACCAAATTCTTTTTATGAGGCTACAGTTACCCTGATACCCAAACCACACAAAGATGCAACAAAGAAAGAGAATTACAGACCAATCTCCCTCATGAACATTGATGCAAAAATACTCAATAAAATACTGGCTAACCGAATCCAGGAACACATCAAAAAAATTATCCACCATGACCAAGTAGGCTTCATCCCAGGGATGCAAGAATGGTTCAACATACGAAAAATCTGTCAATGTAATACACCATATAAACAAAGTGAAAGAAAAAAAAAAAACCACATGATCATCTCATTGGATGCTGAAAAAGCCTTTGATAAAATCCAACACCCCTTCATGATAAAGGTTCTAGAGTGATCAGGAATACAAGGAACATACCTAAACATAATAAAAGCAATTTGCAGCAAGCCAACAGCCAACATCAAATTAAATGGAGAGAAACTCAAAGTGATTCCACTAAAATCAGGAACAAGACAAGGCTGTGCACTTTCCCCATACTTATTCAACATAGTACTTGAAGTTCTAGCTAGAGCAATAAGACAACAAAAGGAGATCAAGGGGATACAAATTGGAAAGGAAGAAGTCAAACTTTCATTATTTGCTGACGATACGATAGTATACATAAGTGACCCCAAAAATTCTACCAGGGAACTCCTACAGCTGATAAACTTCTTCAATAAGGTGGCAGATTACAAGATTAACTAAAAAAATCAGTTACCTTCCTATATACAAATGAAAAAGGGGCTGAGAAAGTAATCACAGAAACATTACCCTTTACATTAGCCACAAATAATATAAAATACCTGGGGTAACTCTAACTAAGCAAGTGAAAGACCTGTATGATAAGAACTTTAAGTCTCTGAAGAAAGACATTGAAGAAGATAACAGAAAATGGAAAGCTCTCCCATTCTCATGGATAGGTAGAATCAACAGTAAAAATGGCAATCTTACCAAAAGCAATCTACAGATTTAATGCAATCCCCATCAAAATCCCAACACAATTCTTCACAGACTTGGAAAGAACAATACTTAACTTTAAAATGGAAAAACAAAAAACCTAGAATAGCTAAAAGGATCCTGTATAGTAAAGCAACCTCTGGAGGCATCATGATCCCTGATGTCAAGCTCTACTAAGAGCTATAGTAATAAAAACAGCTTGGTATTGGCATAAAAACTGACATATCGACAAATGGAATTGAATTGAAGACCCTGACATTAATCCACACACCTATGAACATATGATTTTCAACAAAGAAGCCAAAACTGTACCATGGAAAAAAGAAAGCATCTTCAACAAATGGTGCTGGCATAACTGGATGTCAGAATGTAGAAGATTGCAAATAGATCCATATCTGTCACCGTGCACAAAACTCAAGTCCAAGTGGATCAAAGACCTCACCATAAATCCAGTTACACTGAACTTGATAGAAGAGAAAGTAGGAAGTAGTCTGGAATGCATTGGCACAGGAGACCACTTCCTAAATATAACACCAGTAGCACAGACTGAGAGTGACAATTAATAAATGGGACCTCCTGAAACTGAGAAGCTTTTGTAGAGCAAAGGACACAGTCAACAAGACAAAGTGACAGCCTACAGAATGGGAAAAGATCTTCACCAACCCCACATCTGACAGAGGACTGATCTCCAAAATGTATAAAGAACTCAAAAAGCTAGACTTCAAAATACTGAACATTCCAATTTAAAAAATGGCTACAGAACTTAACAGAGTATTCTCAACAGAAGAATCTCAAATGGCTGAAAGGCATTTAAGTAATTGCTCAACATCCTTAGTCTTCAGGGAAATGCAAATCAAAACAACTCTGAGATACCATCTTACACCTGTCAGAATGGCTAAGATCAAAAACGCTGAAGACAGCTTATGCTGGAGAGGATGTGGAGCAAGGGGACACTCCTCCACTGCTGGTGGGAATGCAAACTTGTAGAGTCACTCTGGAAATCAGTATGGCAGTTTCTCAGAAAATTGGGAATACGTCTTCCTCAAGAGCCAGTTATACCACTCTTGGGCATATACCCAAGGAATGCTCAATCTCACCACAAGGCCATGTGCTCCACTATGTTCATATCAGCATTATTCGTAATAGCAAGAACCTGGACACAACCTAGATGTCCCTCAACTAAAGAATGGATAAAGAAAATGTGGCGCATCCGGCCCAGAACTCCCATCAGGACCAGAGGTGATAGACTGGGTTCATACCCAGGGAGGCCTGCCCCTAGGTCCCATCCCTGGGCCCAGCCGTCCCCAGGGAAGACCCAACCAACTCGACCCCAGTTGCTGGCCAGCAGGCAGGGCTCCTGAGGGAAGGTTCCCCTTCTCCAACACCCCCCAGTGGACCCTGCAATCTACAGGCCCTGCCCCCACACTCATCTGCCCGAGACCCCTGCCACTTCCTGAGAATTGGAGACCAGCCCCCAGCTCCCATCTGACCCAGAGAGCTCCTATCTGGCCCAGAGAGCTCTCATCAGGCCCAGAGAGCTCCCATATGGACCAGAGAAAGAGACAGCTCTCATTGGACAAAGAGATGTCATTGGACCAAGAGTAAACTCAGGAGACAGGGAATCTGCCAGCCCTGATTACACCAAGAGTGGCTTTCTGAGAACTAGAATCCGCCATCTCTCATTGGACCAAGAGAGGCTTCCTGAAACGCTGAATCTGTCAGCTCTGACTGGACCAAGAGCCCTGATAAGACCAAGAACGAATCCATGAGATGTAGCAGGAATCTAAAAAGTTCTTATTAATAAAATCAGACCTGAGCCGGGTATTGGAAGGTCACTGGAAGGTCAGAGAAACAGAACAAACCACAGCTTCCTTACCTGGCCAATTCCTCAGCTGGTCTTGTTTCCTCAGACTGGAAGCCTCTGTGTCCTCATATCCACATGACTCTCAGCTGAACTGCTGCTTCTTGAAAGCCTAAATGCTTAACCAGGCCAAATGTTTCTCCAGGCCAAATGCTTCTAGTTTCTGGTCCTCACGCTTTATATATCTTTCTGCTTTCTACCACCACTCCCTGGGATTAAAGGCTGGCTTTCTGGGATTAAAGGCGTTGTCACCATGCTTGGCTGTTTCTAATGTGGTCTTGAACTCACAGAGATCCAGAGGGATTTCTGTCTCTGGAATGCTAGGATTAAAGGTGTGTGCTACCACTGCCTAACCTCTGTTTAATATTGTGGCTGTTCCGTCTCTGACCCCAGATAAGTTTATTAAGGTACACAATATTTTGGGGAACACAATACCACCACATTTCCTCTCTTTTTGTCTAAAATTAAAAAAGGCTTATAACTAATACAAGAAAAACTATCCAATAAGTATATATAATACATATAGTCAAGATTACATTAATGATCTAGTCTATTATAAACAATGTCCAGTCCAGTAACATCTGATAAACTCAGTCAAAAAATTTTCATTACTTATCTTATTGAAAACAAGTAGTTCCTTTTTAAAAGTAGATTCCATAATCTCCCTTTTTATCTTATCATATCCATATTCTCTCTTTTTTCTTTTCATAATACATTCAGTAGTCTACCTTTTGTCATTTTTATATCTTCTCCTTTTTCTCCATTGTAGATTCAGTGATCTACCTATTTATCCTATTTTTCTTTATCTTTTTTCTCAGAGTAGATTCGATGATCTATCTCATATCTTATTCTCTTTTTCTTTTTTCTTTCTAGGGGTGAAGATATCTTTAGGGAATCTTGAAAAGAAAATTTTTGGGTTAATTGTCAAGTCCTATATCATTTTTCCAGTCTTTGCATAATAGGAAATTTCAGGGCTTGTCACAAGTCCTTGTTTGAGTAGTCTGTCAGGCTGGATCATCTCAGCTAGTCATCTCAAAATTGTCCTAAACAGTTTGTATTCTAAAGTCAATCTTTCCATGGTGTTAATCAGCTTAATGGCTTTACCATAGTCCTTATGGAATTGTCATTGTGGGCTCCTGCCATCTTTTTGAAGATTTCAAAGTCGCTGTTAGGCGTGGTCATGGTTCCCTGCAGACTTTTTTTTTTGTGCCTCCTCTGTGGTTTGGAGCAATCACAGTCTCATAAATGTCTGTCTCTTGGAACCACGAATGTTCTTCCCTAGAAGAGAATATCTTCACAGCAATTTCTCCCCACCATTTGTCTTGCCAAACTTTTCCAAACTGACCTTTGCCGATGCTTTCTTGTAACGCGATGATCCAGGCAATTCTTTTCTGAACAAGTAGCGGTAAACTCTTTGTCCCAGGTAGCAGCATCACCGCAGTCACCAACACGATGAGAAGTAGCCAGCAACGTGGAGCAGCAGCCGCTGCCTCCATGGTTCCACAGGCACTGTTTGTGGTTCGGTCTGGGCCGAAGCTTTTCCTAGGCCTCCTAGGCCAGCCTCAAACTCGGGATCCTCCTGCCTCTGCCTCCTTCAGTAAATCCTACTGGCCGAGTGTAGCTCGGGCCTGAGCTGGGGCCCACAAGGCCACAGCTTTTTCATGAATTCATACCATGAACGTTGGGCGCCAGATGTAGCAGGAGTCTTAAAAGTTCTTATTAACACAATACCACTACAATGAGGAGATGGGCAGACGTCAAGGCAAAAGTACATACAGCATAAAGAGCAATACAGCATCACTAGAACCAAGCCCTCCTCCAACAGCAAGATCGAACATCACAAGGTGGAAGAAGCAGAAGAAAGCAACCTTAAGAATAGCATCATGACGCCAGGTGTTGGTGGCGCACGCCTTTAATCCCAGCACTCGGGAGGCAGAGCCAGGCGGATCGCTGTGAATTCGAGGCCATCCTGGGCTACCAAGTGAGCTCCAGGAAAGGCGCAAAGCTACACAGAGAAACCTTGTCTTGAAAAACAAAAAAAAAAAAAAACAAAACAAAAAAAAGAATAGCATCATGAAGATGCTAGAGGCCTTTCAAGAAAAAAATCAAAAATGAAATTAAGGAAAAGATAAACAAAAAAGTAGAGGAAATCAATAAACAATGAGAAAAAGTCAAACAAAAATTGGGAAGAACTCTATAAAAAAAAACTAGGGGAAAAGACAAATAAAACAGAAGAAAACAATAAATCCCTTTAAAAAACATGAAAAAGCAACAAAACAGGTGAGGGAATCAGTTCAAGACCTGAAAAGGGAAATAGAAACAATGAAGAAGACACAAACAGAGGGAATGCTGGAAATAGAAAATCTGAGTAAATGAACAGGAAACAGATGCAAGCACAACCAACAGAATACAAGAGATGGAAGAGAGGATCTCTGGAGTAGAGGATACAATGGAGGAAACAGATTCATCAGTCAAAGAAAATACCAATGCCATGGGAATAGAAAGAAGCAAAGGGCTTGAGAGGTCCCCAGAAATCCGTAAAGATACCTCCACAATAGACTACTGGCAATGGTTGAGAGGGTGCCTGAACTAACCTACTCTGGTGATCGGATAGCCGAACACCCTAACTGTTGTGGTAGAACTCTCATCCAATGACTGATGGAAGCAGATGCAGAGATCCACAGCCAGGTCCCAGGTGTAGCTCCGGGAGTCCAATCAGCGAGTGAGGAGGGATTGTATGAGCAAGAGATGTTGAGACCATGATTAGAAAAAGCACAGGGACAAATAGCCAAACTAGTGGAAACACATGAACTATGAACCAATAGCTGAGGAGCTCCCATGGAACTGGATCAGGCCCTCTGGATAAGTGAGACAGTCGATTAGCTTGAACTGTTTGGAGGCCCCCAGGCAGTGGGACTGGAACCTGTCCTTGGTGCATGAGCTGGCTGTTTGGAACCTGGGGCCTATGCTGGAACACTTTGCTCAGCCTGGGTGAAGGGAGGAGGGGACTGGACCTGCCTCGACTGAATCTACCAGGCTGATCTGAATCCCCAGGAGAGTCCTTGCCTTGGAGGAGATGGGAATGGGGGTGGATTGGGAGGAGGCTGGGGAGGGAGGATAGGAGGGAGGACAGGGGAATCCGTGGCTGGATGTAAAATTAAATTAATTATAAAATTAAAAATAATAATAAACAAACAACAAAAAAAAACTGACAGTGGGGAAAAAAAGAAAATGTGGCACATATACACAATGGAGTACTACTCAGCAGAAAAAAAAAGATATCATGAAATTTGCAGGCAAATGAATGGAACTAGAAAATATCATCTCGAGTGAGGTAACACAGAAGGACAAACATAGTATGTACTCACTCATAAGTGGATACTAGATGTGAGGGAAGGGATGGCCAGACTGCAACCCACAACTCCAGAGAGGCTAGGTAACAGGGAAAGACCCTAGGAGGGACACATGGATGACCCTGTGAAGGAGAAGTGGATGAGATCTGCACGAGTGGATTGGGTGTGGGGGCATGGCAGAGGGTGAGGAGTGGGGGATGAGAACATAGGGAAATGGGAAGGTCAAGCTGGAACAGGGACAGAATGGGAGGGCAGGGAGGAAGATACCATGATAGATGAGGACATCATGGGAATAGGAAGAGGCAGGGTGCTGGGGAGGCTCTCAGGAATCCACAAGGTTGATTCCCACCTTGGTCTGCTGGCAGTGGTCCAGAGGATGCCAGGACCGGTCTACTATGGTGACCGGCCTAACAAATAACCGAGCTGTCATCATAGAGCCTTTGTCCAGTGACTGATGGAAGCAGATGCAGAGATCCACAGCCAGGCACCAGGCTGAGCTCCGGGAATCCAATTGATGAGAGAGAGGAGAGATTCTGCTGGCGAGGGACATCGAGATCATGATGGGAGGACATGCAGAGATGACTGGCTACACTAGTGGAAGCCCATGAACTGTGGACTGGTGACTGTGGAGGCCCCATGGGACTGGACTAGGCCCTCTGGATATGGAAGATGGTTGTTTGGCTCGAACTGTTTGGGGGCACCAAGGCAGGGGGATCAGGATCTGCACCTGGTCTATGGGCAGGTTTCTGGGAATCCAGTGCCTGAGGTGTGACGCCTTGCACAGCCTTGGTACAGTGGGATGGGGCTTGGACCTGCCTAGGCTCAGTGTGCTAGGCTCTGCTGACTCCCCATGGGAGACCTCGATTTGGGGGATGTGAAGGTGCAAGGTAGCTTGGGAAAGAGGCCTGGGGGGGGTGAGAGGAGGGAGGAGTGGGGATCTGTGGATAGTATGTGGAGTAGAAAATTTCTTAATAAAAAAAAATGAAAAAAAAGTAAGTCCAAGAATCCAATAGATGCTCACTCTACAAGACTGGATGTCTCAGCTGATCTGCAGTGTATGCTGGAATCTTAAAGAAGTAGGCTTTAATGCCAGTGAAGAAATGGATGTGTTAACAAGGAGAGAGGGAGCAGAGAAAGATTAAAGCTTCCTTCCTCCATGTCCTTCTATAGGCTTCCAGCAGGAGTGGTCCTGACTACATCTGGATTAAAGATCAGAATTAAATTGTGATTTCCTATCTCAAAGGTTTACCAAAACATTGCAGGATGATCAAAGGGGCTTTCAGCCATATCCATTCCCCGTGTGCACCATGCATCCTCCAGAAGGGGCTTCAATTATCAAATTTACCAACTTTTCCTTTGTGGCTTGTGCTCATTGTCAGCCATTATTTTAAATATTGTTTCATTTTTTTCCTACATAAAGCCTTTGAAAAATATTCTTCCTACAATTGAAATTTCACTTTGGACATAGAATCCTATTCATGGAGGGTCAATTTTGTTTGCAGTAGGCTGAGGTTTATGTTTTCCCCTTTCTGGCTTGCTGTTATGGCTATTCTTGGCTGTCTACTTGACACACAGTTGAGGAACTGACACCATCAGACTGGCTTGCAGGCATGCTTCTTCAGCATTTTCTTGGTGCTAATTGATATTGGAGCATTCTTCCCTCCCTGGGCAGCACCATCCCTAACAAGTAAGATTGGGCCATAGAGCAAAGGTAGTTTAGCACACCAGTGAGCAGCTTTGCTCTATGGTTTCCAGCCCCTTCCTTGGGATCTTGCCTTGGCTTACGTGATGATGGACTGTAACCTCTGAGGTGAATAAACTCATCACTTTCTCAAATTGGATTTTTTTTTTACTTTTATAATAACATTAGAAATCTATCTAGAACTTGCCATATTCTCAGGACATGCTCTGGTGGTCCATCCTTCTCCTATCTGCCTGTATCCTCTTTTTTTCTCCACTGTACAAAGTTTCTGGACACTGCAATCTGCTGCAGTATCGACTCTGCCAACCACACCCACTGCTATTGTAACTCTATTGTGATACTTTGTTACCGTGATCTGACGTGTTTCTCTATCCACTCTGCCAACCACACCCACTGCTATTGTAATCTATTGTGATACTTTGTTACCGTGATCTGATGTGTTTCTCTAATGTGACATGCTTCCCTAACTTTCCCTCTTTAAAATTATCTCTGGATTTTCCTGCTTTTTCCACTTTAAATATTATCCTTTGTCTCACAATAGAACACTTACGTCAGATTATTAAGTTCCACAGAAATGGGTGATTTATTATATTAGCCTTTTCTAATTTAAGCTTTAGAGAAGCAAATTAGAACACTGTATATGCTGGGTGAAAGGGAGTGTGTGTGTGTGTGTGTGTGTGTGTGTGTGTGTGTGTGTGTGTGTGAAGGCAGGCATTCACATCCCACAGCTTACATATTGTGAGGACCAATTTTATGACAACTTGACAAAAGCTAGGGTTCAAAGAGGAGGGAGCCACATCTAAAAAGTTTCTCCATAGGATCAGAGTGAAGGTAAGCCTGTCGGGCATTTTTCTAAGTATTGATTGACACGGGAGGGCCTAGACCGTTGTGGTGGGGCCACTCCTGAGCTGGTGGTTCTGGATTCTACAAGAAAACAGGCTGAGCAAGCTGCAGTGAGTGAGCCAGAAACATGACCATCCATGGGCTCTGCATCAGCTCCTGCCTCCAGGACCCTGTCCTGTTTGAGTTCTGGTCCTGACTTCCTTCAGTGATGAACAGTGATATGAAAGTGTAAGTCAGATAAACGCGTTCTTTCTCAACTTGCTTTTAGTCACGGTTCTTCTTTGAAGCAACAGAACCCTGACTAGGACACTGTGCATGTCAGAGGACATCGTTCAGGAGTTGGCTCTCCCCTTCTACCATGTTGGGGCCGGTCTCTCTTGTTTCTAGGATGTACTGTGTACTCTAGTCCAGCTGGCCTTCCAGCTTTCAAGCAATTTCCAGTCTCCTCCCCACATTACTCTGCCAAGAGTAATGGAATCACAGATGTGTGCCGCTGTTCTGGATTTTAGGTGATTTCTAGGGGTTGAACTCAACAGACTTGTACAGACAATGTGTGTACTAGTATCCCCCAGTATTCCCAAAGCCCTTGCTTTTAAAACTTAAAACATTTTGCAAGTCCAAGGTCCCTTAGAAAAAAAATCTCTTAATTGGGTCTGGTAAAAACAAACCAAAAACATTACATATTTTCGTATGCCACAAGGGAAGAATGGAGCACAGAAATATTCAGATGGGAACATTACCAAAATCCAGCTTTATTTATTAAATCCCTACAACCCAGTATCCAGCATCTGATACAAATATGTAGCTGAAAGTTTCTCCGGTCCCACCTAGCCCTGAGGTCCTGCAAATGCTTATAAAATAATCATTCAGAGGCTTGCTATTAATTGTAAATTATATGGCCTATGGCTCAGGCTTCTTACTAGCTAGCTCTTATAACTTAACTCAACCCATAACTATTCATCTGTGTATCACCATGTGTTCCTTGGCTTTACCTTCTTCCCATTACATGTTGCTCCTTGGGCGGTTGGCTCATGTCTCTCCTGCCTCTGCTTTCTCCTTTCCCTATCTTTCTTGGATTTTCCCTCCTGGCTCCATCTTGCTCTGCCACAGGTCAATGCAGCTCTATCTATCAACCAATGAGAGCAACACATATTCACAGTGTACAGAAAGACATCCCACAGCACTCATGTGATTGATCTTCTGGGCTCCAAATGGATGGGGCGTTCCTTCCTCTCCAGTTCCACTGCTTGCAACACATGCAGTGCAGCTTTTCTCAGGGTCAGTCTGGCCCCACTCCATATCTGTGCTTCCCCTCAGTAGATGGACCATGGTCTTGCCATCTACAGTATTCTATGGCACTCTTTTTACCTCCTCTTCCACAGGGTTCCCTATGTCCTGAGGGGAGGAGTCTGATTGGAGAGGGTTTAGGGTTGAGTGTTCAAGTTCTCTTCCTCTCTGCATATTGTCTAGCTGAGGGTCTCTGTATTTGTTCCCTTCTGCTGCAGGACGAAGCTGCTCCTATGATGGCTGAGAAATGCATTATCTCTGAGTATAGCATGATGTTGTCAGGAATCATTTTATTGCTATGTTCCTTAAGCAGAACAGTAGTATTTGCTGTTCTCCATGGACCCTAGCCTATCTACTCTTAGGTTCTTGGCCAGCCAAGCAGGGCTGGGTATGCCTTCCCTGGCAGGGAGTGGGCCTTTAATCAAGTCAGGTGCTGGTGGATTACTCCCACAAGCTTTGCACTTTGCACTCCCACCATTGCACCAGCATATCTTGGATGCAGTCACCGTTCTAGATGGAGGTTTTGTAGCTGGGTTGGTGTTTACCTTTCTCCTTTGATAGTGAGCAGAGTACTCTTCAGTGCCATGAAATCTGGTTCATAAGTGGTGAGGGCTCTAGGGAGACACCAGCTTGACTTCTCCATGTTCAGTGAATTGTGTCGGTACCACCTTCAGGAACAGCACCTTCCTGTCAGTAAATGGAGTACAACCAATAGCCTTGCAGTACCTTGGGTATTTTGGGATCACCATTGGACGGACACCTTTCACCTACAACTTGACTAGATGTAACCCATTGCCAGTACTGCAAGATTCATTCGGTAACAAGAGATATCCAGTTGGGGCTTTGTCTCCTAAACTCTGGTTTCTGTTTGTTTTGGTTTTGTTTATTTGTTTTTTTGCGGGGCTGTTTCGTCTAGATCCCCTTCATATATGTATATATTTTTAGAGTGGTTCTACTCTATTAGGTTACCATAAGATCCCTCAAATGTCCCTTAATTTTACCTCTCACTCCCTATATTTATTTGCCTTTTCTTCTCTCTCCCTCCTTATTTGACCATCCTGTTCCAAACTCGATTCCTCATCCATCCATAACAATCTATTCTATTCCCCCTTTATGGACACTTTCCCCATCCCCCTAGTCCCTTACTGTATACCTAACCTGTGGTTATACAGATTGTAGCTTATTTATCTTTGACTCAACAGCTAACATCCATATATGAGTGAAAACATATCATATTTGTCATTTTGGGTCTGGGTTAGTTCACTAAAAATGACTTTTTCTACTTCTATCCCTTTACCTGCACATTTCATGATTTCCTTTTTCTTTTTTAACTTCTTTTTTAATAGCCCATTGTATAAATGCACCTCATTTTCTTTATCCATTCATCTGTTGATCAATACCTAGGATGTCTCCAATTTCTGGCTATTATAAATAGAGCAGCAATGAACATGGTTGAGCAAGTAAGTGTCTCTGTTGTAGGTGAAGCATCCTTTGGGTATATGCCAAGAGTGGTGTACTGGATCATGATCGATTCCCAGCTTCCCAAGGAACAGCCACACCTATTCCATAGTGGCCATACAAGTTTGCATTCCCACCAGCAATGGATGAGTGTTTCCCTTGTTCCCCATTCTTGCCAACATTAGCTGTCATTTATTTTATTAATCTTATCTATTCTGACTCATGTAACATGAAATCTCAAAATAGTTTGATTTACATTGCCCTAAAGACTAGGAATACAGCACATTTTTAAGTGTTTCCTATACTCTAGAATTTCCACTAGTGAAACTTCTCTGTTTAGATCTATAGCTAGTTTTTAATTATGTTATTTATTTTCTTGATACACAGGTTTTTTTGTTCTATATATAATTTGTATGATAGCCTTCTATTGGATATGTAGTTGATGAAAACAAAACCTTTTCCCATATTGTAGGCTGCCATTTGAAACAAAACACTATTAGTGGCAGAACAGATAATGCTCTGTGGGTGAATCCACAAGTTGACAGACACATTGGGGTTATCAAAATTCATTAAAGTTATGTAATAAAATATCCCTATGTAATAATACATTTTACAATAATAATTTAATGAATATACTTTAATATATTTCTACTTGTTGTTTGAGAAATGCATAGGATGCATTTTGAAAATATTCACCACACAATTCCTCCCATTTTGTCATCCCAAGTCTGCCTCTACATCTGTGATGCCCAATTTATATTTTCTTCATTACATTAATTTTTAATAACCCCAGGGGGAGACTCTTAAAGAAAACTGACCCAATTTGCCGGAAGCCATTACTTTCAGTTAGGAATAGGGGCTCAAGGACCCTTCCCACTCCATGCTTGAATGTTGACCGGCTTGATATTGGACAATGACCACAGCAGCTCTGAGTCATGAGTGCAATGGTCCTGTCATGGCCAGAAGACACTGTTTGCTCTAATCCTCCCTGACCTCTGGCTCCTACAGTCTTTCTATCTCATCTTCTGTGATGGTCTTTGAACCTTGTGGAAAGGGTGTGATACAGATATGTCATTAAATATGACTGAAATCAGTGAAATAAAAACAAAAATATGAAGATACAGTGAAACAAAGAGTCAGGTCTTTGAAGACATTAACGAGATGGGCACACCTTTAGCCAACTTAACCAAAAGGAAGAGGAGGATGAAAATAATGAAACAAAGGAGGAAAAAGGAGACATGGAGGGAATTTAACCCTTTAAAAATTTACACTCCACCAAACTAAAAATCTTTTTAAAGAACTGATGAATTTTCAGATGTCTGTAACCCACCAAAATTATATCAAGATAACATGAATGGTTTAAATAATCAAATACTAATTAATGGCATAGAAGCCATAATTAAAAATCTCCCAACAAAAGAAGTCCAGAGAAGGACAAATTCAGTGTCAAATTTGAACAGATATTTAAAGAACAACTAACACTCCACAGACTATTCCATGAAATAGAAAAAGAAGGAGCTCATTCAAATTATTTTTTTAAGCCAGGGATACCCTGGTATTGAGAGAGGAAGACAGATAGGTAGGTAGGTAGGTAGATAGATAGATGATAGATAGATAGATAGATAGATAGATAGATAGATAGATAGATAGATAGA
>CABHPR010076999.1:6161-20953 GCA_902168415.1 Peromyscus melanophrys
ATATACCAGTCAACAACACCATGTCCTCAACCCTTACACATATACCAGTCAACAACACCATGTCCTCAACCCTTACATATATACCAGTCAAAAACACCATGTTCCCAATCAACAGTCAACAACACCATGTTCCCAACCCTTATTTCAGGTTTCATGAGAAAGCAGAAGAGAGAAGGGAGATGAAAGGAGGAAGAAGGACAAGAAGGGAGGAACATGTAAAGGAAGAGAGAGAGAAGAGAGAAATGAGAGGAGAGAGGAAAAGCAGGTAATTTGCAGAGTATCTTAGTAACTGAAGCTAGAACTGCTTTTCTGTTCAGGAAAAGCACTTACCCTTCTGGGCCTTGGTTTTTAGCATGTAAAGTGGGGAACTAGTAGATGCTCCTTGTATGAATGGTGGGTTTTAAATGAGTTCATACAAAATAAGTTATCAGAGGACGTTCCTGGCATGAGGCAGTCAAGGTACAATGGCTGCCATGACTCATGTGGCATGCACAGTTGTTGAATCCTCTGAGGGTAGAGTGAGCTGATTGGCATCATAGCAAGCAAAAGCACCCAAAGCTCATCTCCCGCAGGTTATAACTCTGCCCTCTCTGACTAAAGCATTTAAGAGAAAAACGAACAAATAAACAAACATAATTTAAGAGCCTAGATGTAAATTTCAGTGGGTGCTGTAGAACATCTACACATTTAAAGAGATGCTAGAACTTCTCGGAGGGAATTCTGTCCCCTGATCCTGCACTTTAATTGACTTTAAATTGTAGGACATGATTTTGAAATTCTTCCAAGCCATTTTACATTTCTTCTAAATGCCTTTTTGAAGCCTGTTCTGCTGATGAGACATGGATGGGGATTACTTCCTCCACTGGTACACTGAGTCACCCTCCTTGGCTTCATCTCAATTTAGTTAAAACAACAACAACAACAACAACAACAACAAAAACCCAAAGCACAAACAAAACCAAAACCCCCTTTTCATTGTGTCAGGTTAGAGCTGCCTGTATACCCTGCACCCTTTGTATGCTCCACTGTGTCATTTAATCCCATCCCAAATCTTGAGGCATAGAAGATACTCTGTGTTCCAAAAGCTGAAGTCTGTAACATCTAAGCAATGAGTTGTGATTCGTGCTCTCCTCCCCCGGGACCTTCCACTGCTAATTGTGCCTAGTCTACTTGATGTCAGTCCTTGCCTTCCACCTTGTTTGAGATGGGATCTCTTGTTGTCACAGCTGCACCTGCCAGTTTGTGATAGTCTCCTGTTTCCACCTCCCATCGTATGGTACAAGTGATAGATAGGGTCTGCGTACACCTGCTACCAAGTGTACAGCTTTATGTGAATTCTGGAGATCCAAATGCTGGTCCTTAGGTTTGGGTGGCAAGTGCTTTACCCGGTGACTAAGTCATCTCTCCAGCCCTTAGTCCAGTTTTTGACAACTGAAATAGTCCTCCATCATCAATGCTAGAATTTAATTTAGTGGTTGCTTGAGAGAGGATTTAGGGTTGATAAGTGAATTAATTTAAACACAGCAATGCTTTTCTATTCTTTTGTCTAAAACAGCAACACTCAGAGCTTGGGCTGTTTGGTAGCATTAACAAGATTGGGATATACTCAAAGAGCTATTTTAATTGTTCAAGGGAGTCTTTATAAGTTTTTGTATAGTCTCTGAATTCAGAAACAGCCCAGAGCTCTACTCCAGATGGATTGGTCCAGTGGCTTCTTACCCTTCTCCAGCAGAGTCATGCTGCCTGCATCCATCTCCTGTTCCCGATCACCGGGGCTCACTTTCCTCCATGCTGGCATAGATCAGACATCGGTCATCTAAGTGGAGTCTTTCTGACATGGTTTTTAATAGAAAAACTGAACCCCAGCCTCCACTCTAGCTCCCAAACTCCTGCCCCACTGACTCTGCACTCCTCTTTCATTTAGCATAACAGCTTCTGACTTCGAGAAGATTTTTTTCTTTTTTTCTCTCTATCTTCCTTAATTACGGAGTTTCTCTTTCTTATATTGTAAGCTCCAGTCTAGATTTGCCTCTTATTCACTTAGGTGTTCCAAACACCCAGAGCATTTCTGTTCTACAAAGGCTGAATGAAACAATAAAAACAAAAAAACACTTGGATTTTTCAGCAAACTACCTTTTTTCTGTGGATACCTCAGCCTTTGGAAGGAAATACTTTTGACGCCCTTCTTCACATTATCTTGGAGTTAGCAACAATCAACTATGTTTTTTTTTCTTTTAGGCTGTCTTCATGTCTGCCTTTCAAGATTTCATCCCAAGATAACATGTGGTTTTATTGTGCGTCTAGTGAAACAAATTTTGAAATTTTGACATTGAGCTGTCAGTCCCAGAGAGGACATGTTATCACCATGGTCTGTCCACCTTATTTCACAGACAAGGCATCAACATGCTGTGTGATGATCAGGAGTCTCTGGCTGTGCTGCTGGGTAGTGGGTGGGTGGCGTTTGGTGGAGGCACCTGAATGCCGATGGTTGACTCCCTGGCAGATTCTTGCTGGTCTCTGCCACACTGTCCAACTACCCTCGCTGTTTGTTATTCATGCTAGTCTTGTGACCACAGGGAAGGTGATTCTTTAAATCTCATCAATGTTTTCCCTCCTCCCTTCACTAGTATAATTTCCAAGAGAAATGCTTAAGTTTGGTGATCCTCACAGTGAAAGCTCCGGCTAGATTCTGTCCAGAGCGGTTCTTTTTGAGCTTTGCTCCTAGGCATGCTTGAAAAACTACCCAGTTAGCACTCCCCTAGCCTCCATCTATGAGTTCACTGGGAAACTATGCATAAGATACTTTGGAAATAAACATACACAAGAAGTTACAGTTCTGTTTGAATGACCCTCTACCTTGGAATGTCTGTAACTGTGAGAATTATAAGACCAAGAAATATGTTCAGGCTGCTGGCTTGAAAAGTTACTATTCCTTATATGGAGTCCTTACAGACAGGCAAGCAAACTTGTGTAAACTAAATAGGGATTTTTTTTCCCAGCCACTTATGTGCCTCATCCTTGACCTATTTCATTTATAGTTTCCTTTAAGATATTGTGCCCTGAAAAGTTCATTGCCTTCTAGATGGACTTCCAACAGCCATCTTCAGAATAGCTAGTGCTTTAAATGGACCCTGATTTATATATATATATATATATATATATATATATATATATAAAATCTGCGTATGGGCCCCCGACGCGCATAAGCATGATATTACAGCCAGTCAGTAGCATCTTAGTCAGATAATTGTTTGGGGTCTGGTTGAAGTGTCTTGTGTCCAGCTCACTCATTATTATTAAGAATTTAAAACATGAACATTCATAAATTCTTGAGTGAGTTCTGCAAAGAAGAAGGCCAGTGGGTTTGGAAAAGGACCTGCCTATATACAGCCCATTTAATCTTTTCTCCTCTTCTTCATATGGGAAGAAAATAAGGTAGGAACCTACAGCTGAAAGATATCTATTAAGAGGAGTAATTATCCTTTGACATACAATATGGAGTGGGACATTTTGAAATCTTGGTTTGCACAGAATATTTTAATGAAAAAGATCATAACACTGAACTGGTCTGCTTTCCCCAGCCCTTGCCAACAGCTCTGAAGTCCTTCTACATCCAAATCCAGCTATGCTCTTAACCTAAGTCATTGCCTTGATACACAGGTTTCTCTTCCTTTTCTGGACTTGAGGGTTCACAGAGAAGAGAGGCAGTTACCTGAATGGACTATGAGAAATGCTGGGATTTGCCTTCGTTGCTAGAATCTTTCAGGTGAAGCTTGCGTTTAAGTTAGAGGCTGCAGTTAATGCATGATCACAGACATGAACTGCTCTTGGTTGCACTGGTGTGTGAACTGATTGGCACACTGACCTTCAGTTACACTGGTCTATGAACTGATCTGCACACTGACTAGAGTTAGTTGCACTGGTCTATGGACTGATTGGCACACTGACCTTTGGTTGCACAGGCCTATGGACTGACCGGCACACTGACCTTTGGTTGCCCTGACCTATGAACTGATCTGCACACTGACTAGAGTTAGTTGCACTGATATATGGACTGACCAGCACACTGACCTTTGGTTGCACTGGTATATGGACTGATCTACACACTGACTAGAATTGGTTGTACTGGTGTATGGACTGACTGGCACACTGACCTTTGGTTGCACTGACCTATGGACTGATCTGCACACTGACTAGAGTTGTTACGCTGGTGTATGGATTGATCTGTACATGAACCTGGAGTCAGTTACTTTGGTATATGAATTGATCTGCAAACTGACCTAGAGATAAAAACCTAGCAACTGACAAGGCAATGCTCTTCCTAAAGTCTAGGTGTTGGTACACTCTGCTATTGCTTTCATTTCAAGGCAGTTTCTTTTACTGTGCTGAAGACCCCACCTCAGGCCTGCCTTACAGAACCCTGAGTGCATGAAGAAGCACCTTGCCTATTCTCAGGAGTAAAAAAGATCATATCTGAGAAACATACTACAATTTCAAATAAGTAAATTTAGAAAAATATTTTTAGGGTATGCTTCAGTTTTGTAGTTTTAATGTTTGCATATTCACTTTTATTATTGATTTATTTTATGTATGCATGCGAGTATTTTGCTTCCATGTATGTATGTGCACCATGTGTGTGCTGGGTGCCCTTGGAGATCAGATAAGAGAGCCAGACCTCCTGCAACTGGAGTTATGAGTGCTGGGAACCAAACCCAGGTCACCTGCAAAGGCAGCCCCTGAGTCATCTCTCCAGCTCTGGGTGCTTCTACTTTAAATGTGTGGCAGGAAGTGGAGCAGCCACGGAAAGCTTTTCTGCGCACAGCAGCTCCTTGGGTCTTTCTAGCCCTGTTCTTACAGGGGATTTAGGGACTTTGATCTCCATTGAGGCATTTTTTTTTAACCAAAAAGCGCACGCATTATATTAGGAAGGGCTAGAGAAGGGGGTTGCAAAAGGCTTCATATACTGGCTTATAAGCATCTTTGATACAGCTCAGGCTCTGGGTGATCTTGATGGTGCTGAACCTGATTTTCTAGTCCTTTTTATCACTAATCACAAAGCTTCTAGCTTTTGCTCTTTGAAGAAGCTAATACTCACATAATATTAATATTTCCATTTTTAGCAAAGCCAGCTCGAACATTTCCTAACGTTAATGTGTGATGTGCCTAAGCATTGTAGCTAAATCTAATCTTTCATTACTGTTGATGCCCGTCTCTGTTCTCGGAGTTAATTTGCTGACTTTCTGCAAAGTTCAGTTTTTGTTACATGTCTGATCAAGCTTAACAATCATTTCCTATATTATATTATCCAAAGTAATGTTTGTTTATGAGCTTAGAGTCATATTTATTAACATCCATGATTAACTGAAAATTGCTCCATGTGGCATTTCAATCCACAAATGTGTTTTGATTAGAGAAGGGACAATTATTCCATTTGCATTTGGTTCTAACACAAATGGTATAATTTTCAAGTCTCTTAGTCAAAGAGACACTAGGAAAGAAAAGGCCTTAGAAAGGCAACACATGAGCTGCTGCCTTCCAATCATTTAAAGCCCAGTGTAATTTATTTTCCTTTGTAGCATATCTCTATAAAATAGTTTTCAGAATGGATAATTACCATAATTGTTCACATACTCTCCCAGGTATCATGGGGGCATTATCTATTAAGTTGCAAGACACTGATCATTGTGAACGTTCCAGCGCTTTCCATCCTCTTTAGGACTGTCTGTCTAACTATTTAGATTTAATACTCAACAAGTATTATGCACGTAGAATCCAGTAAATAAGAAAAACATGTTTTTAAAAGATGATTTATGTTCTTCTTAATTCCTAGGACTTTCTTTGAAGCTCCATGATTTGAGCTAAATCCTCAAGTTGGCTTTTGTCTGATCGAACGGAATTTAGCTTTTCACAGACTGCCTGGACACATAGCAAGGATTCTGTCTGAATGCCTGATGCCACTGGAGTCTCGTATCTGATTCCCCGAACTCGGGCTGAATGATGAGTGGTTCAGGGTGGTCTTTAAATCACTGTTGCCTCAGTCAAGAGTCTAATGGACTCCCCCAGTATGACTGGCCTGCCAGCCTGTTGAGACCTCTGACGCAAGGTCACTGCATAGGAAGTCTTGTGGACTTATCCCTTCTGCTGGTGAGAAGAGCAGCCAAATGGAGCCCCAGATCTTGAGCATATTAGCAGACTTTGAAGAGGGTCGGTGCATTTATATGCAATTCAAAAATGAAAACATACATACGGTGACTTGACTTTTGTTGTTGAAGACAAATAGAACCTTATGTTTTTGTTCTATTATTTTTTAGGCTGGATTTCACAGAATGATAGAAAGGTACCAGTAACCACTACTCTCTGTAATGCTGGTTGGATGCAAGAGTGAACGCATTAGTAAATGAATGAACCATCAGAACCTTTGTGTAACTCTAGACTTGATACACTCATCTCAAGTGCCTGTGCTTTAGATGTTTCTTTGCTCTGTTCAATTAGTTGTATCAAACATTTTGCTCTAATTTCCTAAAACCTTTCAATGCATCAGAAACACCTCGTCGATGTTTCTTTTTGATCAATTAAATCTGCATAGCACCCCTGTTTTGCGCCAGAATGCCGTTAATAAATCAGCCACTTCAAATTGAATAAATCTATTTAAATACTTATAAAATATTAAGGATGCATTTGGGAAAAGCCTCTAAGGTTATTGTGGCACCCATACACCTCACAGTAACTAATTTATTAAGCAGTTTGCAAACCTGGGAAGAAAGGAAAAAGAAAAATGGTTTCATAAACCAAGAGCAGAAGCCAATTTTTCAGCTCAGATGATGAAAGGAAGCATGCATTTCTAATCAAAAAGACAGATAAGCCTTCTCTCTCCCGCCATTCCCTCACCAGCAAAGTGCCTTTTCATCATCAGCCACGCTCCATTCCTAATGGCTGCCTGGGCCTTTCCGCACCTTCTCCACACACTGGTAATGTACACACAGCATCCCTTTGAAACAAGAGCCCATTAGCTGGGGCACACTACCTTTTCACATGACGTTCTTCTGTTGCAAGCCATCAATGCAGTGTTAAATCATCCCTACTGGGCATGCCCAGAACCCTGTCAGAGGGATAAACTGATATTTAGAGCCATTGCATGAAAATTGCTTTTCAGCCCCCTTGAAGGACAGTTGAAAAAAAATGAAAAGAAAAAGAGAAAGATCAGAGACTAGATAGGTACCACCAAGCTCATTCTTGTACTTCCAGAGTGTTCATCCAGAGGATTTCTTTGAGTTTTCCTTTGTGAGCCTCATTCTGATGCATGCAATGCTGTTCTTTTGTGCAAAGTGAGGTCATGGTTTACATTCTGCTATTGTTCGGTAGTCCAGGTCCTCTGCACTCTTCACACCCAGGATGTCCTGTGTCTTCGGAAAAGTCAATAGATGTTTGTATCATTGTAAATGAGTGAAGCTCTGCAATGTCACCTGTCTATTACTCTCCATGCCATCACACCCAGTGCTGTTGACAGAAGCCACTCCATATGCTAGAAGAGACTCATAGCTCCTTAGTCTTAATGCCTTAGTGGTCCAAACATTTCCCACCTGGTGCCCTGAAAGGGAGTCTGCTTGTCCTTCCCATTCTCCTTACATAGGATTATTGAACATGAATGGAGACATAATAATACCACTAATAATAGCTGTATTAGTTTCAAAACAGCTTATGTTATAGAAATGGTTGTAAATAGAGATGAAAGAGCATATAGGAGCCACTTTTAAAAAATGTATTTCTTTTAAAAAACGTATAGGCAGTATTAACAAACTGTATGCTAGCCTTAGCTGTGGCTTAGGTTAGAACCACTCACCAGGCTTATGCCAAGTAACAAACGCTGGTGAGGCTTGAAGGTGATGTTCTTCAAAGACCCATGGACAGATTGGACAGAAATAAAAATGTGGTTTATTAGCAATAAATCATATTTCATTTTACACAGGGTGAAAGGGAGGAGATGCTTGATTCCTGAAAAGCTGCACATTGATGTGAAATCAAATCATTTGTTATTTTAGTCCTGGATTCCTAACTGTATTTTCATAACCCACTTACACACCATAAGTGACTGTGTCTTGTCTTCCCTCCAGAACCTCATTGGCGCCTTGGTGAGTTATTTCCTGCCACTGAGTGTGGTGGGAGGCAGTGGAGCCTCATCTGTACCAGGGGGCAGGGTGACATTTCCCAATAGCTCTGAGTGATGCAGGTGAGATTGAGACTAAGCCGAGAAGCGCCATTTCTGAGTATCATTCGTTTTCTTGCCGTTCTCAATGCCTTCCGATATTTCTCACTTTGTCTGGGGCCTCTTTGGAGACAGAGCCCTGTGTGATTACAGTTCCTCTGATTTAGCCCAGTTAGCATGAGACATTAGTGTGGGGGAGTTTCTTGAGCCCCGTGTTTTTCAATCCATGGGGTTGGTTCTTTTTACAGTACCTCGACTGTAGTTTGATGAATCAGGCAGCCAAATCAAAGGCGAAGCCTGGAAATCAGAGGTCAGTAGAGCTGCAGCCCAGCCTTGCCCTGCCTGTGAAGCAGCAGCGGCAGCAGCAGCAGCAGCCGGGGACACAGCATGAAGAATCTCTGCAGTTTTATGGGTTATCTAAGAGACTGACTGGGTCCCTTTATACCAGTGGTTCTCAACCTTCCCAATGCTACAACCCTTTAATACAGTCCCTCATGTTGTGGTGACCCCCAACCATAAAATTATTTTCGTTGCTACTTCATAACTGTAATTTCTGTACTGTTATGAATTGTAATGTAAATATATGATATGCAGGATATTTGATATGTGACCCCTGTGAAAGGGTCGCTCAGCCTAAGGGGGTCATGACCCACATATTGAGAACAACTACTTTAGAGGCTGCTTTCTTTGCTCAGAGGAATTCCAAGTCTCTCTCTTTTACTGATAGACTATCTGCTTTTAACAGGATCTCTGGGGAATTTCACCACCAGAAAATGTCCCTTGTGAGGGTTTTGGGGTAAGTTCTTGTTGCTTAAATCCATGCTGAAAACTGCATCACCACCACAGCAAGTGAACTAGCATTTTAGCACATTGAATGAATACTTCCAATACAGGCCCGTTGATATAAACCGATTGTTCAAAAACAATCCCAACAAACAAACTCATATATTAGGGAAGGATAGAGGGAGGGAGACAAGCAGATAGTATCTAGGTGCAAAGGAAAAAAACTGTAGAAAATTCTGGAAAACTCAAGGCAGTGGTGGGATTGTGGGGTTCAGAGTAGCATTGGGAAATGAAGAAGGCTCAAGGCCTGCACGGTTATCCTGCTTTTGCAAGGGCTGGTTTTAATCACTTTCTTGTACCTTTCACTGGCATCATTTGTCAAACCTTCACATAAAAGTTGCAAAGCAGAGTGACTCAGGGATACCTTCATTTGTCTCCAAGCACTGAGTGATTGACTGGGGGGTGGCTTGCCAATGCGCCGGTTTCCAGCTTGTCTCCTGCTTTTGGTTTTCACTGTGAGGCACAGTTCTGAGCA
Organism: Peromyscus melanophrys; assembly: GCA_902168415.1. Lineage (NCBI taxonomy): Eukaryota > Metazoa > Chordata > Mammalia > Rodentia > Cricetidae > Peromyscus > Peromyscus melanophrys. The sequence continues at coordinate 15,683 of CABHPR010076999.1, forward strand.
GAGACGAAACCCGTCCCTCCAGGCCTTTGAAACAAGCCCTGTAGCCCACTGCTTTCTCCTCCTGGGTGTGCTCTTCCACGTCAGCTTGGCGTGGAAGAGCACGTCCTTTCCTGGGGATTTATCTGTTTGACACAAATCCCCAGGCTTTGTCTCAAATCCCATAATTTTAAACTGTGTGATGATCAGAGCTACTCCTCAGCTCTGGCAACAATGCGGAGAAGCGGCTTTCCCATGCTGCTCTGCTGCTCCGTGGGCCTGCTTTTTGCTGCCATATCAAGTACAAAGGTTGAGGGAGAGGAGGGCACAGGTGTGGGGGTCAGACAGGAGCACCAGTGGATATCTCAGTGTGCAGGACTGACTCACGTTCAAATCCATGGACGGCTGATGCTTCTAAGGTCTAAAGTGTTAGGAAGCTCGCGCTTTACTCCGGTCAACTTTCTCACAGGCAATAGTACCAATCTCATCCTGAAGATCAGTCCTCAGTGAAAAATCTGGGTAAAATCAGAAAAAAACAAAAACAAGTGGTAGTTTCAGAAAAGGCTACCCAAGGCTGCTAGAAGTCAGCTGTCTTAGTTAGGGTTTCAATTGCTGTGAAGAGACATCGTGAGCATGGCAGTTCTTATACAGGAAAACATTTAATTGGGGTGGCTTAGTCCATTATCATCATGGCAGGGAGCATGGTGACATGCTGGAGAAGGAGCTGAGAGTTCTACATCTTTTTTTTTTTTTTTTTTTTTTCGAGACAGGGTTTCTCTGTGTAGCTTTGTGCCTTTCATGGAACTCGCTTTGGAGACCAAGCTGGCCTCGAACTCACAGAGATCCACCTGCCTCTGCCTCCCGAGTGCTGGGATTAAAGGCGTGTGCCACCACCGCCCAGCTGAGTTCTACATCTTTGATTCACAGGCCACAGGAAGTGAACTGAGACACTGGGCGTGGCTTGAGCATATATTTCCTCCAACAAGGCCATGCCTACGTCAACAAAGCCACACCTCCTAATAGTGCCACATTTATGAGCTTGTGTGTGTGTGGAGTTACACTCAAACTACCACACCAGCCTTAGCCGTGGACTCACTGACTGCTGTAGATGAGCCATGGGTGGAGGTTAGGCCGCTGCAATGATGGTGGAGACAGTGAGCTGTGAAAGCTGACACAGCAGCAGCCTTCCCCGGGCTGAGGTGTGGGGTCTGATAAGCATGACGTGACTTTAGTGAAGAGGACCTTGTAGTGCTGGTGAACTTATGTATTAATACTTTAACTATGTTTCGTTCCTTTGGCCTTTTGCCAATTTTGTAAATACCTTACTTTCCAGAATAATTTCCTTGATTTCAATGGTATTTACTTTTTGCTTTAATAGCAGATGATAATACTGATCCTTCACTGCCTAGGAATATTTTCCTACTGATTCACAGTACAATGTCTGTCCTTTGAAAACGACACTTGGTGGAATGGAATCTGCTCTGAACCAGGGCATGGAGCTTAGCCTCCAGAAAGTGCTTAAGACATTTTGACAATTCCAGGACTAAAAGCTCCCACACCAGCTTCTGGCATTTGGAACTTGCTCAGACTAATCTCAATTAGATCTCCAATTTCTTTCTACAATTTTTTGATACACATACATATATACATATTTCCATATTGTATCGCTTTGCTTATATGTAGCAATTTTCAACCAAAGGGTATTTGGACATCTTTTCTCTTCAGGAACATTTGGCACTATGTGGGGCCATCCTCACTGCCACACTGAGGGTGGGTGTGTACTGTTATCCAGTGAGTAGATACCGAAGGAGTAGTAAACATCGTACACGTCAAAGGATAGGGGACCCAAATTTCAAGAGTGCTAATGTAGAAACAAGACTAGCCTGTTTATATGAGTATATATGGCTGTATAATTCTTTAATCAATTTCTAAGCAAGTTAGGCTATGAATTATATATAAATAATACTTGGAAGACACCTGCCTATGATCTCAGCAACATTTCTTCATTGTGCAAACAAACTCTGCACAAGAAATTCCTCACACAGGCTTTTCTGGAGGGAAAGCAGTATGATTTAGGGACTCAGATGTGGGGGTCACATGAGCTCCCACACTCCTGTGACCTGCCACTAGCCAGAAGAGGCCACACCATTGTGGGACTGATTGGATCATGACAAGGTTTTGGCTGCTGCTAGTCTTGTCTCTTTGCCAACAGTGAGTGCCATGTGAAATCTGACAGCTGTCTTCCTGTCCCCTCCAGTCTGCTGTGTTGCAGGAGCCAGGGAAAAGCAGGGACACCCCCGGTACCAGCTCTGGGGCAGGTGGCCCCACAAGAGGGCTTGTTCCCACTCTTCTCTCTCATGTATGTCCTGACAGATTTCATCAACTTACTCCAAGTCTTTGGAGAGGACTTGAGAGCCGTGCATTCGCTGCCTACCCATCCCTCATGCATAGGCGTGTGGAGGCCTCAGGTTATATTCAGGGGTTCCCCTGGGATTTGTAGGCCCTGAGCTATGAAGGAAATGAACTGGCTTTCTTGCTTCTTCATGTTCAGTTGAGGAACCCTTGCTGGGGATTATTCTGATCTTAGTTTATGTCTACACTGGAATATGTTTCCTCTTGACATCATGCTATTTCCTCTTAAAGTTTTCCAATTATGAGTTCTTCAGGGTCCATTGTGCTTATTGCAGGCAACCCTCAAATAGACAGGTGGTTCCAATCTCCTTTACCCTGATCGCACTGAATCTCACTTGTGAATCTTCTCGTTGCTAAAAGATGCATGCATACTTTCTGGATGTCTGCCTTCCAACGAACAGCTGTTTGTTTTTGCATTGTGATTTCGTGGCTAGCTGTTGATGGTGCCTGTCATTCCCAGGGACCAGAGAGGATCTCTGAAGGTGGGGCCATGGCTGTGGAGAAATACAACATAGTGGGGCAACTTCATCTTCTCATGCTCCACCTGACAGCTGGGCTGACGAAGTAGCAATGCCCTGGCTGAAAACTCCAGTGGCCTCCAATTCTGGTGACCTAGTTAAGTGCCCCCACAGGCAACAAGACGGCTCTTGACGAAGCATGAGGGTCGATGACACCACAATCCCCTTGCTGGTCTGACCATTAAAATTCAAAGGAAGTATGGAGTCTCCAACGGAAAAGTTCTGGCTGTAAGACCATGTCTTGTGAAAAGATGGATTAAAGCCAAGTGGCTGACGGCTCCCTCTTGCCAATGTTGGAGAGCTATTCCTATCCCGCATAGCTTCTACTCTCACTGAATAATCAGGCTCCTTCTGGCCACCTGGAAAATACAGAGTCAAACACCTGTTTAAGTAGAGGTGGTGAGCCCTGGGCCTGCCACCACCGATCCATCTGCAGCCACGGCGTAGCATTCACCAGCTGCTTTGCTTAGCGTGAGCTGGGAGCACGATACTTTGATGAAAGCTTCAACAGCACACTTAAACCACCATAACATCTGACAATTTCCACATCGGTGGGGAAGTGCAGGCTCGCAACTGGGGCCTGCCAAGGTTGCCAGGGCTGGGGGAAGGGAGAGAGGCTGCAGGAGCTCAGCCCAGGCCCCAGTGACCGTGACTCACGGCAGGCCTCCCGAGCTCTGGGCTGAGGCAATCATTTTCCCGGGAGCAGAAGGTGGCTGGGCCTAGTTGGCACTCCATTCTGGGAAAATGAATGCATTCTGTCGGAAGCACCATGGAGACCATCATTTTACAGGAGCAGTTCTCTCCTTTGTGTGTGGACAGCTCAACTTATAGAGAAAGCCTGAGAGAAAAGACCAGGGTAAGTTTTCCGCCTGTTTACGTAGGCTTGTGTAGAGCGTTTGGGTTACCCTTTGGGCTAGGAGGTGTTAGGTCTTTGCTCCTTTAATTCTTTGATTATCACCAATGTCAGCCTAATAAAAACAGTCATTAAACACAAGTAACACTGTGGTGTAAGGAAACAGCAGACTCCATCCAAATTCACAGACCTCCTTTCTCAGAAGCCGAATGCACTTCTAGAGAGTCTAAGGTGGCCTTTCAGGAGGATGCTAGAAGACATTCTAGAGCTGGTTCTCACAGTTATTTATGAATAACAAAGCTATAAAAAGGAAATCCTTGTCATCTTTGGTTTCTGGCTCGGGATTTGCATCAAGGCAGAATGATACATGGAGCTAAACCTTTTAATGAGTGTTCAGTGTGTGCATGCCATTCCAACAATTTATCATCCTCAGCTTTGACCCTAGAAAGAGTATATGTTTGCTAATAGATGAAGAATCTGGTATGAAGAGGGGTTAAGTCACCCCCTAAAGTCCACACTGTGAGTGGGAGGGGTAGGGATAAACGGGAGCAGTCGGGCCTGAGATCCTGCAAACAGCTCTGCTCCTGTGCATGAACCACTGGAGAACAATTGTGTTCCTCCACCACTGGGCTGCTTAGGAGCTAACTCATCTTTAAACATTGCATGTATCTTGTTTCTAGAGCACATGTCTCACACTTCTCTTAAAAACTACTGTTTTGGACAGCTTTTGTGGAGTGCTCTAAATGCTTTCTCTCATAGGTCTGATGTGGGCCTTGTAGAGATGGGAGGCTTGGGGTCATGACTGGGCTCTCATCAAATCCGGTGCTGATCCTGGTCCCTTGAGAGATTTTCCAGCTCATTAATTCTAACCTCTCAGACTTCCATGATCAAAATCCTTTGGTGATTTGTGATCTGAAGGAAAAGTGGGCATGTCACAGTATGAAGTCTGGGGAGAGGCGAGTCTGTCTCCTCTCAGACTGTCTTCCCTCATCTCCTTGTGGAGTTGTCTGCTCTGTCCTTTCTTCCTCCACTGAGTCCCAGATGCCTGCTTGTTCTAGCACCAATTAAGAAATTGTCCTTAGCTTGTAGAATATGACTTGTTGAAGACTCAAATCAAAATATTTGATAGAGGAATTTATCTATCACCCATCACAAGTCACAAGTCAGTCTCAACTCTCAACTTCATAATTCCCTTGGAAGCCATAACTAGGTTCAGAAGGTCTTCATAGCGTTCAAAACCAAGATCCTCCAAGATCAGTGCTTTCCATTATATCTTCCCGATAGCCAAGGTATTTTCCTTGTTGACTGTGCAGTTTGGTTCTAACTGTCAACGTGGCACAACCTAGAATAACCAGGGAAGAGAGTCTTAATGAGGAATTATCTAGATCAATTTGGACAGCATGGCTGTGGTAGATTGTCCTGTTGTTTTGTCATTGTGTTTTGCAGATTTTGACTTTATTCTCTCTCTCTCTCTCTCTCTCTCTCTCTCTCTCTCTCTCTCTCTCTCTCTGT
>CABHPR010076999.1:21053-39206 GCA_902168415.1 Peromyscus melanophrys
GTGTGTGTGTGTGTGTGTGTGTGTGTGTGTGTGTGTGTGTGCGCCATGCGTGTGCAGGTACTAATGGGGACTAGAAGAGGGTGCAGGATTCCCTGGATCTGGATTTAGAGATGGCTGTTACCTTGCTGACATGGGTGCTAAGAACCAAACTCGAGTCCTCTGCAAGGGCAAAACGCACTCTTAATCACTGAGCCATCTCTTCCGTATGTTCACATTTATTTATTCATATACTTGCATGTTGGCATGCCATGGAGTACCGGTGGAGCACAGAGGATGACTAGTGGGAGTCAGGTGTAGTGTGTAGCCATTCCAGCTTTAATCTGGAAGTTCCAACCCCCATTATGGCTTCGGCAACTGTCACACCTGCAAGGCGGGGCCAAGGGAGGACCCTGGAGACCTGAGATCGGGATGGGCCAACTCTCTGTTCCTGGACCCGAGAGGGTGGAGGTTGACCCAGCAGAGCTCCAGAGAACACCGCTGGACTGCGACACACCTTCCCCAGACCCTGCGACCAACCTATCCCTTCATTTGTAAGTTACCCACTAAATAAATCTTCCTTTTAACTACGTGGAGTGGCCTTAATAATTTCACCAATAGTCAGGTTCTTCCTTCCACCGTATGGGTTCTGGGACAATCAGGCCTGGTGATGAGTGCCCTTCCCACAGAGCCATCTCGCTGGCTCTTACTTGTTATAATATGTCTAGTTGCTTCAGCTCCTACCTCAACTTTTCTGAAGTCATGGACTGCGACCTGGATTTGTGAGCCAAATAAACCCCTTCCCCCAAAATTGCTTTTGTTTGGGTGCTTGGCATACAACAGACAGGAAACTAGAGCACTGAGTAGCACTGAGAGGTGAGGAGAACAGGGCAATGGGAAGGCAAGAGGCACAGTGAGCTCATCTTTCACACATATTGGCTAACAAGTCTGTGGCCCGGAGGTCAGGGGGGCCAAGGCCTTGGTGGGGACATGTGTATGTTCCACTTGTCCTGGAAAAGCTCTGATTTAACTGTGTGATACAAGTAGACGGTTGCCTCCATTTTATTTAATTAGTCCTAATGGGAAGAAGGCAGAGACAACAGCAGGCTGCCGAGTTCACCTCACGTGTGGAAAAGCCACCTCAGGGCTTTTAGATTGGTTTGCTTGCCCACCACATGAGAGGATCTGGCTAGATATTTTACAGTTTCCTGCTTGGCTGAAATTGTGATGTTTTTCATCATATGGGACAGCGCTATGTTCTCATTTTCTTTTGGGACTCTTTAAATCATAAAAAAATCAATTTATTATTATCACTGCATGTACGTATATATGTATTTGGCTCTCATGCAAGAGAGCTAATATGTTTCCTTTTTTTTTTTATTTCAACACACATGCCATGTGTTGAATGGAAATTTTTAGGACTTTCACAATCACCAACTTCAACACTCACCTCTAATACACTCTGACTTAAAGTGTGCAACCTTGGTTAGCATGCACTGCTAAAGCATATATTTTCATGTATGGCTATGTCTGAATGCATGCTAACTAGGTTGAAAATCAAATTATCTATGTTAGGGTGAGTATCGGGGTGTGAATACTGCCTGCTGTGCTGTGAATGAATGGTGTAAACACAATCAAATGCATCTTTCCCTTTCTCTCGAGTTCACCCCCACCCTGCTCCAGAGGCTGGTACTTCACCTTCAGCATCCCATTGCCACAGCAGTTCATGTTTACTGTGGGTGACGGCTTCGGCTTGCATGCAACGCAGCCAGCAGCGTGAGCTCTGCCATGTTGGAGGGGAGCATTCCCCCGTGAACATCAGCCTGCTCCGGATTAAGCCATTTCATGACTACTGAAAGCAGTGAGAACAAAAACCAAGGCTCTCACCCCAGAGCTCCGTGAAATGCTGTAACTACCAACGTTTGCTGAGAAATGTCAGATTGCTGGAGCTGTTAATGAAGGAGGAAGCCATTTTGCGCCACTGCTAATTCACTGAAAGATCCCAACAGGAGGACAGGGGAATGTGTGGGACATCCAAGGATCTCAGCTGCCAGCCAGCAGAAAGCCAAGTGCTTCCAGGGGAAGAGTGAACCACATGCTCTGTGCAGCTCAACCTCTCTCCACTTGCTGCCCCAAGCTCCTTTTGGAGTGCGCCTGACAGGCACGTTAATGGGGTTCATGACTCAGATTGAAGAAACATTTAGAGAGGAGGCGCAGTGTGGAAGGAGCCCCAGTACTCCAAAGCCATACAAGGAAAGGTTGCTGCAAATCCCAGCAAGTGATGGCCCACGCAATGTTGCCCTAGATCTTTCCTATGGCTGGCAGCTTCCTAACATAACCTTGCCAGATCACCGCAGTTCAAGAAAATCACTCCCTTAGGAAAGGGAACACAAACTGCTTGAGTTATGCGGTTACCCTGACCAGTTCTTTATGTAACAGACGGTTGCCTCCTGAGCAAAACAGTAAAGGTGGTGGTATGAGAGATGGGTTTCTCTGGCTTTCCGCACCCTTCCTTTTTGTATTGCTTCTTTCTGAACCCTAGTGCTCATTGCCTTACAACAGCCCTGCAGTTCCTTCCAGAAAGCTTCCCTGATGTCTACCTAGCTCAGAACCCCAGTATTGGAGCACCTTCCCGGACCCTTACTCCGATTCTCTATCTACATCTGTTAATGTCTTCAATCTAAAGGGCCCTCCCGAACTGGACCGTGATTTAAGTGCTCACTCCCCAGCTTTTTGTGTTTATTGAAGATGGCGGTGGTGGTGCTGCTGGTGGTGGTGGGTTACTTTAAGAGGTAAGGGTTGGCTGGTGGTGGAAGGTGAGAGAGGGCAGGCCTCCCACTTTCAGCCTGTTGTTCCTGATCAGGGCTCCGTGGGAGGAGTCACTTTCTCAGTCTTCCACCACCTTGAACACAATCACTTGCATGCTCTACATGTGTTCACTCAGCCATGGCTTTCCTGCCCCTGCCAAGGACTGCAATTTGCTTTAAACTGTAAACCAAATCCAGGCTTCCTCTGTCCATTTGCTTCTGTCAGGTGCCTTTTAACACCAATGGGAAAAGTCTCTATACAACACCCAAGTCTTCACGTCTGTAGCTCTCTGATAAAGCAGCTCTGCTGCCAGTATCAGGCTGGTTTCATGGCAGGGTATTTGTAATTCAGGTCTTCAATGCCTGTGACTCAGAGAAATAGACACAAGCAGGCCAATGCTTGGACAGCCCAGGATCCCGCATGTCTGAAAATGATGCTTGTAGGTGGCCACCAACCCAAGCTGCCTGGCTGCTTTCGGGGACATTCAGGATAATTTCTGTGGCTTTTGAGGGTTGGATACTGGAGGCCTTCCTAAGGGTAATCCATGGCACATAATAGGCACTTTGTAAAATTGCCAAATGTGTAAAGAGATTAGGCTCATAGTTTAGCTAACTTCAAGACTAAAACGATCTAAATGCCCATTTGTGATGTGGCATTTATTTACTGTGTGGGCGTGCATGTGTATGGTACTGGAGGTCAGAGGACAATTTGTAGGAGTTGGTTCCATCCCTTCTCCATGTATGCTCAAAGGATCGAACTCAGCTTGTCGGAGTTCATGCCGAGACCATTATCCACTGAGCCATCTCACTTCCACACTTCCCTTTTTTGATTCTGTTGTTTATTTTCTTGATGATATTTCTAAGGCTAGTCTAGATATTAACCCTCTATCAGATGCATAGCTGGCCAAGATTTCCTCTATTCTGTGGACAACCTCTTCATTAAATTGACAGTTTCTTTTCTGTACAGAGTTTTTTAATTTCATGAGACCCCATTTATCTGTTGTTGGCCTTATTTCTCGAGTGACTGGAATACTATCCAAAAAGACCTTTCCTGTGCATATATCTTGAAATATACTCTTAACTTTTTCCTATAAAGCTCCAAGAGAATTTTGGGTCCCACATTGACATCCTTTATCCATTTGGAGTTGATTTTTTTTTCATGGCAATAGACAAGGGATCTAGCTTAAGCAATCTGCATGTAGACATGAAGATTCTTAGCACCTCAAAAAATATATTTTGGCATCTTTGTCAAAAATCAGTTGCCTGTGGTTGCATAATGGTGCCCCACTCTCTCACAATGACCTTGAGTCTGCGTCAGTGCATGCTGCTTTTATTACTATAGCTTTGTAATATAGCCCGAAACCAAGGATGGCAAAAACCTTTTTGCTCAAGGTTGCTTTGGCTGCCCAGGGTCTTTTTTGCTTCTATAGGAGTTTTAAAAGTAAAAAATGATGAGTGCACTGAAGTGTGTGCAGTGAGGTCACTGCAGGATGGGCGAGTAAAGTCATCCACAGAATGCTGAGAAGCCTGAGGGGATTTAGCAGAGGCAGGCTTGAGGAATAACATAGCTTCTTTTAAGTACATAAAGGGGAATGGTGTCAGGTAGACTTGGTCTGGATCAGTTTCTCAACCTTGGCAGTCCTGATGTGGGGGCTTGATGTTCCCTGTTTTGGGAGGTTGTTCTGTGCATCATGTAATGTTTAGCAGTATCCTTGGTGCCTGAGCTCCATATTTCTGTTGCCTTTTTGGTAGTTATAACAACCCAAAGTGTGTCCAGACTTGTCAAAGGTTTCCTGCCTGCCAAAAGCCTCTTGTTCTTTGTTGACATCACTAGATTAGATTAGTTTTGTATACCAGAATAGAACTGTGACTGCTTTATGAACTACACATGAGTATTGTTCACCCCAGAGAAAACCTCATTACTACCTCACAAGTTTCCAAAGCAGGATGGATGCCTCAGAGAGCAGGGAGGTCCTGTTAGCTGGAGGCATTCTAGCAAAGAATAGCAGTGTGGGGTTTTCTAAACTTCGTGTTGATTTTGAGTGGCTTACTGGTTTTCACATTTCTATTACCCCAAATTCTCAAACTCCACGTTCTTTAAGAAAGAAAATTCTATCATCTCAAATGAGATCTATTGACTGGACCTAGGGAAGGACACCAGAGCTAAGACCCCAAATCCATCACTGTCTGAGAAAGGCTCCATCAACTCAGGATTCCAGGTGCTTTTTTCATAAAAACTCACATTTGATGGTTCTAAATGCCGTTTCCTAACTGTAATGGCAAACTACAGGCTCCCTGCCCTACTGCTTTTCTAGTTATGTGATTAAGAATCCAGAGGTTTCCTCACTGATTCAGAACTAGAGATCCTGTGTGCCAAGGAACTTAGCACTTAGGATGTGAAGAATCGTCAATGTGGCACAGCTGGACGTTTCTTTTCAGTAACAAATAAGGGACATGGTTGAACTTGAAACAGTTTTTGGAAAAAGTAAAATAAAGCAGGCTCTGTACCTATAAGGTAATCAGTGCATAGAAATTGGATTAAAAATAAATCCATCCTTCTATGGCATAGATTTTATGCATAATAACTAAATATTTACCTTGATAATGGGAAAACTACCATGAATTATAACTGTTTCACGTTTGCACATTTTTTTTCCTCTACAGCGTCTAACAGGGTTATATTATATTCTCATCAGTTTTACTTGGCATGCAGCTCTCTAATCAAGTTTTTCTAATATTAACATTATAGAATTTTATATAATATGAGGATATTTGTTCATTATAAAAGCAAGAAACTAATTATTTTATTTTATTTTTTTATTGATTGATTGTGTGTGTGCGTGTGTGTGTGTGTGTGTGTGTGTGTGTGTGTGTGTGTGTGTGTGTCTGTTGCATGCATATGAATACAGGTACCCATAGTGACCAGAAGAGGGCACTGGGTCTGGAGCTGCTGGGAACTGAACTTAGGCCCTCTGCAAAAGCAACAAGTGCCTATAACAGTGGAACCATCTTTCCAGGCCCTGAAAAAGGATATTTTAATAATCATCATGTCCATGTTTGCTTCCTCTTAGGGAACTAAACATAGTATCATCTGCTGAACATCTATCTACTTTAATGAAGCAGGGAGTTGCCCTGTCTGCTTCTCTTCTTCAGGCAGATTAGATCAATGAACGACAGAACCAATCCAAATAACAAGTGGGGATGGAGGTGAAGTGCGAGCATGACAACAGAAACACAGCACTTGAACTTGGCTGCCTTGAACTTGGCAAAGTTGCCATTGTTCTTGGATTTATTATAGATGGTCCATTAACTTTAGTAACGCATATATATTAGAACAGACTAAGTTATGGCTTTATAACAATGTGCAAATTTCAGTGCCTTAGAGAGTGTTATTTCTTGTTCTGTGAATTTTGATAGATAAGATTGATAGAGCAATTCCTCTTTGAGACATTGCTGGTCATCAAGAAGAGAGAAACATAGCTTAGGTATCACACACTATTTTCAAGTTTCTGTATATTGATGACACACATCACTTCCTTGCTGTGGGATGTTCTGTATGGCAAATGTGTTGCTAATAAAACACTGATTGGCCAGTGGCTAGGCAGGAAGTATAGGCGGGACTAACAGAGAGAATAAAAAGAGCAGGAAGGTGGAAGGAGACACTGCCAGACGCTGCCAGCCACCACCAGGACAAGCAGCCTGTAAAGATGCCAGTAAGCCACGAGCCATGTGGCAAGGTACAGAATTATAGAAATGGATTAATTTAAGATATAAGGACAGTTAGCAAGAAGCCTGCCACGGCCATACAGTTTGTAAGCAATATAAGTCTCTGTGTTTACTTGGTTGGGTTTGAGCGGCTGTGGGACTGGCGGGTGAGAGAGATTTATCCTGACCGTGGGCCAGGCAGGAAAACTCTAGCTACACTTCCTACACATTTTTTTTCCAAGTGTAGCAGGGCACATGATCTCACCCCATCAAAAGGGGAGAGAAATATAATTCTCCAGCAGGGAAGAGCCATGAATACTTGTGACTAATAATACAAACTTCCATGAATTAATTACCGTTTGGAAACTAGCTGGGTGACTCTTGAGAATTGCAAGTACACCTGTGTGTGCCCACGCATGGATGGCCAATTGGAATAGACATCTCTTTGTCTGGTGACCGTCTTTTCCTACTGATGAGTGTAATGGAGAATCCACAGCCTGTCATCTTTCCCACAGCCCCTTGATAACTTTAGAAGTTGAAGGCAGAAGTCACATCCTCTGATAGAATGGGAGTGACAATTGCTAACCAAAACACTGTTTTCTCCTTAGTTCCTCTGCAATGGATCTAGTGTGCAATGCCACTTTGCTAACCTCTTGTAGAGGCATTAACATACCGATGTGTCTGGCCTCATTATGAGAAGATCATCCCACAGTGGCTGAGCATGAATCTGTGTTGCTGATGAGCTACTGTCTGTCTAGTTAGTCTGTTTTTATGGATCTTTCTTTCCTTCCAGTACCCATTGCTTATGACATATTTGTTATTGGAATCGTGTCAGAGAAGAAACTTCTCATTGGATTTAAAAAGGGGGAAAACAGGAAAAGGTGGCATTGGATTTGCCTGCATAATTCTCTGGAATTGCCTGAACTCCTTTCTGTCATGGCCAAACAGCTCAGCTGGACGTTCTCATTGCACCTCAGGATGTGAATTCATTGTTTTCTTTCTGGTGTTATAAAGCTGCATGCTGCCTAGGCCATACCTCTGCAAAAGCTAAGTGTCCCAAAGAACAAATGTGCAACTCTACAACTAGGTAGTGTCAAGTGCTGAACTGTTTCATGTGTGGTCAGCAGATCACATATTCAGATTTGAAGCCGCTGTCTACAGTCCAGTAAACTCATGATGTTTATGATTTGATTAGGTACACTCTTCACCATGGTAGCCTGCATGCAGAGGCAAAGGAACCTGAATTTAGTGAGTGGATCAACAGCTCTCTCTGAGATGGTGCTTCCTCTAGGTCAGATTTCTTGTGATTGGCAGGAAGCTGTGACAGCTTGGCTCATGTTGTTCATTGTGAAGCAGAGCATGGGTAGAAATGGTCAATTAGAACTGCCACTCAGCCTTTCCTTATGTTGGCTGCTGGTGGACTGCCACTTTCACTCTGCATTAGCTGTGAAGATGGAGAAATCCTGCTTACCCATGTCACTGGGTGAAGTGGGGCTGATTCCAGGGAAATCGTAATTGCACAGTTACCTATCTAATATAGTGCTACGAAAGTGAGGTGAATGTTATTAGTGGGATAGAACCAGCCATCCTCCATTATAGGTACAGGATCATTCTTTTGAGTGTACATTTCCCCCCAATTTTACCCACAACACTGAGGCATGTCTATTTGTGCCTTCTCTAATGTTTCCCTCTATGAACAAAATCTTTCCCGATGCCCACTACATACAGACACAGTTTCTCCAAGCATACAGTAGCATATCTGTGTTTGTGATTTTTTTCTCGTCTTTCTTTTTATGATTATTCATCTTGGCTTGTATGTCTATTGTAACATTGTAAATGAAAACACAAGATAAATCCAGCACAATGTGGGGAACTCAGCAGATGAGAAAACATAATGAAGTTTTATTAGAGTCATCCTGAAGAAGATGTCTTTGTCCTAAAGGTCAACTGGAGAAACTGTTGGAATTGGACAGAGGAAGTTAAATTTCCTTGAAGTGGTTTGGAGATTAAACAAATTGCAAGGTACAATATAAAACAAAGAGAATAAGAAAAGAGAGGGGATAAAGAGATGTCTTAGCAGTTAAGTGCACTGGCTGTTCTTCCAGAGGACCTGGGTTCAATTCCCAGCACCCACAGGGTTGGTGGCTTACAACCTGCTGTATCTCCAATTCCAAGGGCTATGATACTCTCTTCTGGCCTTTGTGGGCACCAAGAATGCAAGTGATGTACAGAAATACACTTCAGGCAAAATGTTCATACCCATACCCACATACACTTAAAAAAGAATAAATAGAAAAATAACAAGGAAGAACAGAAAATAAAGGAAAAAAGAGGAAGGTCATGAAAGAGGCAGGGGATGAGAAAAGAGGGAGTTTGAGGAAAGGAAAGGCCAGGGCATTGTAAAGGAGGAGAGGCTCTCTCTCGACTTCCCAACTGCTCTCCAGCCTTTTCCTCTTGAGAGTACTTGAGTGGCATCAAAGCACCCGGATGAGCTTAAGCAGGAGGAGTGGTCGGACCGCAGGTCCAGGGGAGGATTGTGAGGTCATGGTGCTGGGACTATCCTCTCCTCCTGGATTTTAGAATCCACTCTGAAATCACGTGGAATCCCTGGACTCAACAGAGACTCTACCTGCCATCGGCTGATACTTGCTTTTTGTCCTTCAGGAGCCACCTCAAGGTCTAAGTGGGAATGTAAAAGAGGCCCTAGATGTCTAACTACTCATGCAAAAGGGGACTCTAGGAAGTCCCCCCCTATCTGCTCTCTTTCATCCGAGCTGGGGGTCTCACTTGTGATGGCTTGTTTTGAACAGGCACATACTTGGCTTAATTCTGTCAGGGTGCAAATTCTGTGTCTTCTTTGACATGAAGTCAGTTCAATGAGCAGAATCCATGGCATTTTCATGGATTCCAGCTGTGTTGAAACTGATGGAAGTCAGGGCTGACTCGCTGATGTGGAACCAGAGGAGAAAGAGCCCACATGAGAAGATAATCTATGCAGCTGTTTCCCAAATTTAGAGCCTTTAGGCAGAAAGAGTGGGGCTTTTGGAGATAGTGTTGGAAAGAGACAGGATTTTGATGGGGCTTGAAGTTCAGTTGACCTTCCTTATCTATAGGTTCTGCATGCACAGTTTCAATCAATCATGGATCAAAAAAATTGAAAACACTTATATGTACTGAAGATTCTCTTCTGGCCATTATTCTCTAACTAACATAGAATATAAACCATTAATAGTATTTACATAGTATTACATACTATCAGTAACCTAGAGAAGAGAGGGATATAGGAGGGTGTGTGGGGGTCATATGCAGAAACAACACAATGTATGTGGAATTTGGGAATGGGTGAATGTGGGCATCTATGGAGGTCCTGGATCAAATCTCAGACTATAGAGGGACACCTGTGAGCAGAGGTACCAGACAGAAGCAGGAAGGCTAGGAGGCCATTGCAGATCACAGTCACTTAATGGTTTTTAGGGGTTATATTTTGGGATTGTCTTCCTTTTCTTCATTTTTTTCCCTGTCAATCAAGTTCACAACCTCTTACCATTTAACAAACTTCTAAAATGTCCCATTGGATGTAAGCAGTCTTTTTGACTTTTTAATTTGGGATGGAAAATTCTATGGTGATTCTAATTTATACCCCAAGCCAGTGGGTATATAGTAATATGTTTCTTTCAAGTCCCAGTGCTGTCACTGGCCATAGTGTAAAGAATGTCCTTTGGGATAGGGATTCAGATGCTCTTTTTCTTCTCACTAAGTAGCTATTAGTAGCAAAGCACCAAGGAAAGCAGATATAGGTCTGTCCAATAGGATGGCTTTTTAGTGGGTGTGTCAGACAATAGAGAGATACATATGCAGCGTGTAATGCAATTGCAGGTGATAGTGTGAGGATAGGAAGAAGGGTAAAGGCTGTTAATTCCTATTTGTATTTCATATAGGTGGACAGAGATGGTTTTTCTAAGAAGCAGACATTTGAATGGTTACCTGAAGTGTGAGGATCTCCAACTACTTGGGAAAAAAGCCTTGCAGGTAGATAGTTGAAAACCAATAAAGTGAAAAGCCCAACTGCCTCTCCTCTCCTTATCACCATACCCCACCCCAACCCACACCTCTGAGGGAAGAGTTCTATTCCACCAGAGACCAGGCCAGCTCACAGGAAACCAAGTAAGTCACCCCCTGCCCTGCCTGCACCTGACCAGCCTAACCCCAAGTGTCCCTCCTCTCTGTGTCACCTTACCCCAGCCCACACCTCCGGAGAAAGCCCCCTACTGAAGCAGGAATCTTAACAGTTCTTATTAATCAAACCTGGAGCCAAGTACTGGGGTGAACACTGGAAGGTCAGAGAGACAGAACAAGCCACAGCTAACCTCACCTGGCCAACTTCTCAGCTGATCTTGTTTCTCAGACTGGAAGCCTTTGTGTCCTTATATCCGAATGGCTCTCAGCTGAACTGTGCTGCTCAAAATCTAAAAGCTTAACCAGGCCAAATGCCTCTGGTTCCTGGTCCTCATGCCTCATATATCTTTCTGCCTTCTACCATCACTCCCTGAGATTAAAGGCGTGTGTCACCATGCCTGGCTGTTTCCAATGTGCCCTTGAACTCACAGAGATCCCAGATGAATTTCTGCCTCTGGAATGCTAGGATTAAAGGCGCGAGTGCCAACATTTTCTAGCCTAAGTATCTAGTGGCTTTTCTGTTCTCTGACCCCAGATAAGTTTATTAGGGTACACAATATTTTGGGGAACACAATACCGCCACACCCTACTCCCACAGAGGCCAACACCTTAACTCTAGGTAAGACTGCCCCCACCCCACCTGGACTCACCCAGCATAACTCCAATTTTCCCGAGCCCTGCTTTCCTCATCACTATATCTCGGCCCATACCATTGGCAGAAGCTTTCCACCTCATCAGAAGACAGGCCAGCATCCTGAAACCCATACACCAGACCAGCATCCTGAACTCCAGAGATCAGGACAAACCCCTGAAAATCAGGCAAGAGCCTCCTATCCTATCAGAAGCCATGAGAGCATTCTGAAACCCAGAGGACCCTTGGCCAAATCAGAGGCTACACACTTTGCCAGAATTCTAGACCCCAACTTAGGTGGCAACCCCCTGCTGGACCAGAGGCCATCCAAGGTATCAGAAGTTCAGTCCCCAAAATGGGCAGAGACCCTCTTATCAACCACAGGACACTAATGTCAGAAGACCAAAGAGGAAACGGAAACCAAAGAAAAAAACACCCATCCATCAATGACAAACCCAGAAATTGACACCTAGACCTAATAATCACTCCAAATCCAGATGTCTAAACATTAGTATAAGAACACAGTCAACAACAGCCAGGGCAATATGTCACCACCAGAGTCCAGCCATCCCACTATAGCAAGCCCTGAGTATTCCAACACAACTGAAGCACAAGAAAACAGCTTTAAAACCAACTTTATGAAGATAATAGAGGTCCTAAAGAGGAAATGAATAAATCCCTTAAAGAAATCAAGAAAAAGAAAGTCAAGAAATGGGAAGAAATCAATAAATGCCTTCAATAACGTCAAGAAAGCCAAGAAAACAAACAAACAAACAGTTGAGGGAAACAAATAAAACAGTTCAAGACTTGAAAATGGAAACAAAAGTAATAAAGAAAACACAAACTGAGGGAAATCTGGAAATGGAAAATCTAGATAAGCAAATAGGAACTACAGACATAAGCATCACCAAAAGAATACAAGAGATGGAAGAGAGAATCTCAGGATGCAATAGAAGATCGATACACTGGTCAAAGAAAATGTTAAAAGTAAAACATTTCTGGCACAAAATATCCAGGATATCTGAGACATGATGAAAATACCAAACCTAAGAATAATAGGACTAGAAAGAGAAGATTCCCAGCTCAAAGGCACAGAAAATACTGTTAACAAAATCATAGAAGAAAAATTTCCTAACCTAAAGAAGAACATGCCTATAAAGGGTTGAGAAGTTTACAGAACACCAATTACATCAGACAAGAAGAGAAAGTCCCCTTGCCACATAATAATCAAAACACTAAACAAACAGAGCAAAGAAAGAATATTAAAGCTGCAAGAGAAAAGGCCAAGTAACATATAAAGGTAGGCCTATTAGAATTACACATGATTTTTCAATGAAGACACTAAAAGACAGAAGGACCTGGACAGATGTGCTGTAGACTCTGAGAGATTGCAGATTCCAGCCCAGACTATTATACCCAGCAAAACTTTCAATCACCATAGATGGAGAAAACAAGATATTCCATGATAAAGTCAAATTTAAACACTGTCTGTCTACAAATCCAGCTCTACAGAAGATACTAGAAGGAAAACTTCAAGCCAAGGAGGTTAACTACACCCATAAAAAACACAATAAATAATCTCATACCAGCATCTCTGAGAAAGAAAATACACACACACACACACACACACACACACACACACACACACACACACTACCAACATCAACAACTACAACAAAATAACAGGAATTAACAATCATTGGTTATTGATATATCTTAGTATCAATGGACTCAATTAACCAATAAAAAGACACAGACTAACAGAATGGATGTGAAAACAAGACCCATCCTTCTGCTGCATATAAGAAACATACCTCAACATCAAAGATAGATATTACCTCAGAGTAAAAGGTTGGAAAATGGTTTTCTAAGTAAATGGCCCCAAGAAGCAACCTGGTGCAGTTATCCTAATATCTAACAAAATGACTTCAAACCAAAATTAATCAAAAGGATGGGGAAGGACACTTTATGCTCATCAAAGGAAAAATTCACCAAGATGATGTCTAAATTCTCAATATTTATGCCCTAAACACGAGAGCATGTTAAGGAAATACTACTAAGCTTAAATCACACATTTACCCTCACATATTGATAATGGGAGACTTCAATACCCCACTCTCATCAATGGAAAGATCACTTAGAAAAAAAACTAAACAGAGAAATACTGGTGCTAACAGACATTATGACTCAAATGGACCTAACAGATATCTATAGTATGTTTCATCCAAACACAAAAAAAAATACTTTCTTTTCAGCACCACATGGAAAATTCTCCAAAATTGACTACATATTCCGTCACAAGGCAAATCTCAACAGATACAGCAAAATTGAAATAACCCCCTGCATCCTCTCAGCAAAGCTGGATTTCAACAACAACAGAAACAACAGTAAGCCTACAAAGTCATGGAAACTGAACAATTCCCTACTGAATTACCACTGAGTTAATGAAGAAATTAAAGACTTCCTAGAATTCAATAAAAATGAATGCACAGCATACCCAAACTAATGGGACACAATGAAAGCCGTGTTAAGAAGGAATTTCATAGCACTATATGCCTTCATAAAGAATTTGAAGAGATCTCATACTAGCAATTTAACAGCACACCTGAAAGCTGTAGAACAAAAAGAAGCAAGCACACCCAAGAGGAGTAGATAGAATTAAATAGTCAAACTCATGGCTGAAATAAATAAAGTAGAAACAAAGAGAGCAATCCAAAGAATCAATGAAAAAAGAATTGACTCATTGAGAAAATCAACAACATAAACAAACCCTCATTCAAACTAACTAAATTGCAGAGTGAATATCCAAGTTAACAAAGTCAGAAACAAAAAGAGGGAGATAACAACAGATACTGAAGAAATCCAAAGAATCCAATAGAACCTGTATTCCACAAAAATGAAAAATCTAAAAGAAATGGACAAATTTCTCGAATGCTACCACTTACTAAAATTAAATCAAGATCAAATTAACATTTTATAATTGACCTAAATCCCTCAGCAAATAGAAGCAGTCAGTAAAACTCTCCAACCAAGAAAAGCCCAGGGCCAGACCATTTTTAGTACAGAATTCTATGAGACTTTCAAAGAGAGCTAATACCAATACTCCTCAAATTATTCAACAAAACAGAAACAGAAGAAACATTACCAAATTCTTTTATGAGTCCACGGTCACCCTGGTACCCAAACCACACAAAGAATCAACAAAGAAAGAGAATTACAGACCAATTTCCCTCATGAACATTGATGCAAAAATACTCACTAAAATATTTGTAAATGGAATCCAAGAACACATCAAAAAGATCATCCACCATGATCAAGTAAGCTTCATCCCAGAGATGCAGGGATGCTTTTTAACTTACGGAAATCTGTAAATGTCATTCACCATATAAATTAACTGAAAGAAAAAAAACAATTCATAATCATCTCATAAGATTCTGAAAAAGGCTTTGACAAAACCTGATAATCCAACACTCCTTCATCCCCAGGGATACAAGGGACACACCTGAATATAATAAAGGCAAGACACAGCAAGCCAATAACCAATATCAAATTAATGGAGAGAAACTCAAGGCAATTCCACTAAAATCAGGAACAAGACAAGGCTGTCCACTCTCTCCATACCTATTAAATATAGGTCTAGCTACAGCAATAAGAAAACTAAAGGTGATCAAGGGGATACAAATTGGGGTACAGACCTAAAGAGATCTAAATAGATTGGTATCTAGCCCAATTGTCATCAGAGAGGCTTCATTCAGCAACTGATTGAAACAGATGTAGAGACCCACATCCAAACATTAGGCAGAGCTCAGGGAATCCTGCTGAAGAGAGGGAGGAAAGTTTATAGGAGCCAGAGAGGTCAAGGATATCACAAAGAAAACCACAGAATCAGCTAACCTGGGCTCATAGGAGCTCATAGAGTCTGAACCAACAAACAGGGAGCCTGCATGGGGCTGTTCAAGACCCTCTACATATATGTGACAGTTACACAGCTTGGTCTTCTTGTGGGACTCCTAACAGTGGGAATAGGGGCTGTCTATAACTCTTTTGCTGGCTTTTGGGACTCTATTCCTCAACTGGGTTGCCTTCTCCAACCTTAATACAAGGGGATGTGCTTAGTCTTACTGCAAGTTGACATACAATGTTTTGTTGATATCCATGGGATACCTGCCCTTTTCTGAATAGAAAGGGAGGAGGGAGAGATGTAGCACAAATTCTAATTGATCTTAATAAAAACTCAGAGTCAGATATCAGGGTAAATGCTGAAAGATCAGAGGAGTAAAGGAGCAGCCACTAGAAAGATTTCTTACCATGAGGAATCCTCAGAATGAAAGGGCTGAGCATCTGTCTCTACCCCACTGTATCACTTCGTCTCTCTGCTCAGCAATATCACTTACTGTTTCCTCCTCCCAAGTGCTGGGATTAAAGGCCTGAGCCTCCCAGGTACTGGGATCAAAGGCGTGAGATCCCAAGTTCTAGGATCAAAGGTGTGTGCCACCACTGCCTGGCCTCAAGTGGCTAGCTCCACACTCTGATCTCCAGGCAAGCTTTATTTGTTAGAGCACAAACAAAATATCACCACAAGGAGAGGATTAGGGGTGGGGTGGGGTGGGGTGGTTGAGGGGAGGTGGGGGAGGGACTGGAAAAGGAGGGAGTGGAAACTGTGGTCAGGAAGTAAAATAAATAAATAAAAATTTAAAAACCAGCCATTCTAGCCACCCCTCAAAGTCCATAAGAAAAAAAAAGTCCATTTTGTGATTTTTTTGAAAACTTTTTTTTTTTATGAAATATTTCTTATGCATAACTACCTGCTAATAAAAAAGAAAAGAAAACCAGGAAAGTTCAGAGTTTTGCAGAAACCACAAACTAGTGACTCAAATAAATAAGTCAACCAGCACCTGTACACTGATGAGAACCCAACCTGAGGAGTGTTGACATGCAATGGGGGTGGGGTGGGGGAAGGGAACCAAGAAGGTATGCATGAACTTGGCCAGAGAATGCACAGTTCATCTCACAGAAAGCTATCAAACATATCCTGAAGACAGGATGGGGATATTCAAGGTGGAAGGAAGTAGGGCCAACACTGCTGACTAAGTCCCAGCATATGTGAAGGAGTACATAAGTACCAGGAATGTTGGAAGCATAATAACTTGTCAAATATGACTGGATCACAGATGAGCATGGTGATCACCAAGATAAGAGATGAAACACCAGGAAGTCAAACCAGTATGTGGCCTGGTATGGAGGAAGGACTATCAGAGTTGGAAGCAGTGACCCAATTGTGACATTTACATTTTAGAAAGATGATTTTTCTCCCTTGTATAGGTGAAGTTGAATGTTCCTACATCATTCAGGTAGCAAATCGTTTTGAATATACACTTGAAGTTGAATGTTTCTATACCATTCAGGTAGGACATAGCAAATCACATGTGGCCAAGGAGAGTTATGAATGCAGCCCAAAATAAACCAGTGCATTTACTTAACATTATGAAATTTTTGGGGTAACCTAACTGCACACCTTTTGAGCCCGAAGTTTGTAGATGACAATATTGTGACATGCTGTTAGGAGGTTGGAGGGCTATGCCAGAGTGTAAAATTTTGAGCTGTATAAAACTAGACTCAAATCTTGGCTAGAATAGGTATTAGCTTTGTGATTATCACTGTTTTAATATCTTGACCTTGTTTCTCTCTCTGTAAAGTGGGAAAATAAATTCTTCCATAAAGCTGTGAACATTAAAAGTGCCTGGCATAAAGTCTAGCCCAACATAAAGTTATGACAAGTTTGTTTTAAAGGAATTTTTATTACGAAAGCTACGGATGGGTAAGATGTGGAGGCAGACAAACTGGCCAGGGATGGCTGGTTGCACTAGGTTAGGCATTGCATTCCAAGGACCCTAACCAAACCAGTAAGAGGATGAGGAGATGGAAAAGACTCCAGAAATGATTATAGACTAAAACTAACTTGATTCTTTTGGGGCTGTGAGAGTTCAACTATTAGGAATTGCTGAAATTCAAACAAATCCTCAAGAGGCTTAGTGTACGATGTGAATAGTGACTATTATCAATATTACAAGAAGAAAAGAGGGGAATGATAAGGGACTTCTTGAGCTCTGGAGTGCTATGTGACTTTACGCCCAAGAAAACATCTCACAATAGAAAAGAGTTTGTTTTCCTAGAGAAATCCAACAGCTATTAAAAGGAATGAGCTTAAGATTTTAAAAACTGGCATGTATTCTCCACATTGTCTTTAACTGAGGTTTTTGCATAATGAGTGAAGATTAATACATTTAGAATGCATTTTAATTAAAAAGGTTATCACAAGACTATTAGTAATTGAGCATTGTGTGAATGACCTTTTACACTGGGGCTCAAAATACTAATGGTGTTGATAATGTTAATGGTAGGATGGTCTGACCTTTTTTTCTTTTAAATGATAGACAGGTGTCTTCTCTTAGATACAGTCCTTCCCAGATGCACCGATGGAGATGGATGTAAACTTTAGTGGTAAAAAGTACTGTGTACAGTAACACTTCCCTCTGCTCACAGTAGTGTCTTAGAGAAAGTCTAGAGGGAGCTCTGAGTGGCCTTAGGAGAGGTACAGCCAGAGGCAGATGATGAAGCCATTTTATGGAAGAGTTCAGGGAAAGGTCACCATTCTGCCCATTCTCCCAGTGACCCCAAAGTGAAAACTTGCCCTAAAGAGTTGCCCTGCACACATAAGTCTACCCTGGATAATTTCTTTGACATCACAGCACCCAGTTTATATAAATAAACAATAGTACTTCCTGGATGGAACATGAGCAATTAGCTGTGAGAATCATGACCACTTGGCCTGACACGTTCTGGTATTTCAGGATGTAG
>CABHPR010077000.1:0-11926 GCA_902168415.1 Peromyscus melanophrys
TTTTTTTTTTTTTTTTTTTTTTTTTTTTTTTTTTAGACAAGGTTTCTCTGAGCAGCTTTGGAGACTTTCCTGGAACTCACTCTGTAGCCCAGGCTGGCCTTGAACTCACAGTGATCCGCCTGCCTCTGCCTCCCAGTGCTGGGATTAAAGGCGTGTGCCACCACCGCCAGGCTGGCTCTGGCCTTTTGTCTCCAAATAATTTAGAAGTAAAAGAAGAGAAAAAGTCATAAATGTACTATCCATGGTGTTGAAATCGATTTCATGATGTTTTGAGACAAGGATCTCAAGTAGCTCAGGTTAGCCTTGAACTCACTCTGTGTAGGAAGATATCCTTGAATTCCTGATGATCCTGCCCCCACCTCATAAATGCTAGAATTATAGACATGCAGCACTAAACCTGGCTTATTGTTTTGAGACAGGATCTATGTGTAGCCCAGGATGTCCTTGAATTGGTCATTTGCCTCAGCTTTGCAAACACTGGGATTACCAGCACATTCCACTATACCAGGCTCCCCTTACCAGTTTTAAGAAAAGGATACTGTAGAGTTTATAGTACTTGAACATCCCTTGCCTGGGTTATTACATACAGACCTTTAGTTATTTTGTTTGTTAAGACAGAGTCTCACTATGGACCTTTGGCAGGCCTGGAAGCTACAGCATGAGTTCAAGGCCAGTCTGGGATACATGAGACTCTAGCTCAAAAACAAAAGGTTAAAAAAGAAAACAAGATTATTGAAAAATATATACAATATAAATCTGAGTGTCATGGTGCATACCTGTACTCTCAACACTTGATAGGCAGAAGTAAGAGGGTCACCACAAATTTAAAGCCAGGCATGGCCAGCTGTGTATTAAGATAGTGTCTTAAAAATCTAAAAATAGCTGAGGATGTAGCCCAATTGGTAGAGTACTTGCCTAGCAGGCACAAATCCTTGGATTCCAATCCCCATAAACCAGGAGAGGTACTACTCATGATCCCAACACTTAAGAGAGGAGAGGCAGGAAAATCAAGGATATCCTGAGATACATAGTGAAGTCCAGGCTAGCCTAGGCTACATAAAAGACCCTGTTTCAAAACAATCAAAAGGCTAAAAATAATTAGGGTTCAATAAAAGTGATCTTTTAAATTATTTTAAAAAACAGAATACAGGCTCAGCAGGTAAAGATGTTTGCTAGCAAGCCTGACAACCTGAATTTGATCCCCGGAACCTACAGGAGAGAACTGATTCTTGTGAGTTGTCCTTTGACTCCGTAAATGTGAATGTGGTGGTTTGAATGAAAATGGCCCCCATAGACTCATAGGGAGTAGCACAATTAGGAATGTAGCCTTGTTGGAATAGGTGTGGTGTTGGAGAAAAATGTGCCACTGCGGGGAGGGGAGGGCTTTGAGGTCTCCAAAGCTCAAACCAGGCCAAGTGGCTCACTGTCTGTACCTGCTGCCTGTGGATCCAGATGTAGAACTCTCAGCCAACTCTCCAGCACCGTGTCTACCAGCATACCATCATGATTCCCACCATGACAATAATGGATAAACCTCTGAACTGTAAGCCAGCCCCAGTTAAATGTTTTCCTTTGTAAGAGTTGCCCTTTTCATGGTGTCTCTTCACAGCAATAGACCCTTAATTAAGACAGGAACGGGGGTATTACTGATAGGCCTGACCACGCTTTTGTTTAGAGGAACGTGGATTTGGGGATTTGGGATTAGAAAATCAGCTGAATGTTTTAAGTGGGACTTAGTGGTCTATACTAGTAGGAACATGGAAGACAGTGGTGCTGAGTGATTTTTAAAAACTGGGGCCTGGCTAAGAGGTTTCAGAGGGGAAGAGTATTACTATGTGGCCTAGAGACTATTGTGATAGTTTGGTGAAGACTATGGCTGTTTTTGCCCTTGTCTGAAGTCTGTCTGCTGCTAAATTGAGGACTTGGATTAATTGCATTGGCAGAGGAGATTTCAAAACAGCCTAGTATTGACTCTGTCCTGTGCTTATTAGTGTTCACTTATGAAGATCTATAAGGAAAAGGAGCAAGCTAAGCAAGAAAAAATACAAAATGGACAGTTCAAGGAGAAAAGGAACACCAGGAAATGGAATGGAGCTAAATCTTGTATTCAAGGAGATTAAACAGATTAAAGAAAAGCTTGACGTGAAATGGAGTAAAGGAAGTGGTGACCTCAGGACAAGACCGCACCCAGCTAGGCTCCCAGTCTCTGAAAAGGAATTAGAGAAAAGTTTAGGGTTGGGTGTGGTGGTGCACACCTTTACTCCAGCACTCCAGAGGCAGAGGCAGGCAGATCTCTAAATTTGAGGCCAGCCTGGTCTACGGATAGAGTTTCAGGACAGTGATCCTTAGGCAGTCAAGGAAACCATCGAGAACAAAAAGTTGGTGAAAATTTATTTGAATGAAGGGCCCATGTTCCAACCCCAGCAAGTAGCAGAATTTGGCCTCTTCAGCCACAGGGTTCTGGCTTTAAAGTCGAGGACAGAAGAAAGGGGGCTATGGAATCTAATTCTGAGACTAAGGAAAGCCACTGAGGCCAGATGTGTGTCGGAGGTGTCCCTGCATGGAGGCCTAGGGAGGCCATTGTGTGAAGCTGTGAAGGTGAAGCCTAGATTGCCTTGGAGACCCCCAAGATGTTGGAGAAGCCAGAGCCTAGGAGAGCTGTTAACAGGGAGTGGAACCAGCTCAAGAGAGAGAAGTGTGTTGCAATTAACAAAGCAGAAAGGAGTTGGAGATCTGCAGAGCGCTTTGACAACAGACATGAAGATGCAGAGTCCGCCCAGCTGGTTTTCAGTCCTGCTTTGGTCCAGTATTTCCTCACTATGCTCCCTTTAGGAATGGGAATGTATGTCCTGAGCCATTTGTATGTTGATTTTACAGGGGCTTACAGTTTAGTGATTTCATGAATCTCAGAAGAGACTTTTAACTCTGGACTTTTAAACATGGTTGAGAGTGTGACACACTATGGGGACCTTTGAAGTTGGACTGAACGTAGTTTTCATTATGATATGGTTACCAGCTGTAGCAGGAGGACAGGCCCAGAACCAGTTTTTTGAGTCAGTCCACCCCAACATCCACTCCATCTATGAGCTTCTGGAGCACGTGAAGGAGCCGGTCCCGCAGAACCAGAGCCACAGGATCACCATGACTCTGGGCAACAGCGGGATACCTGAGAGGAATCTCAGTGATGGTCCAGTATTGATGTATGTCAGAAACCAGCAACCAGCCTTTAATCCCAGTACTCAGGAGGCAGAGGCAGATGGATCTCTGTGAGTTTGAGGCCAGCCTGGGCTACAGAGTGAGTTACAGGACAGCTGAGTCTACATAGAGAAACCCTGTCTTAAGCCCCAAAAAGAAGACAACAAAATCCTCCCCCCAAAAGAAACCAACAACCTTGAACCAGACCAGGAACTCAATGCAGTGAACACCTGCATGTAAAGCTATTTGGGCAAAAAAGTACACTGTGTGACACCTCAGCTTCCAGAGCCACTACGACCAACAAATACATGATGGAGAGGTGGGAAAGATGAGCAGTAGAGCAATGCCTGTGTGGTGGAGAGAGGAGGAACTAGAGCTGCGACAGCTGTGGCAGGTGCCAGAGAAGTCACTACCCAATAGGGTCGGCGGGGCCAGGTGCAGCAGCCTCAGCCCCTGAACAAGCTGCCCAGCTGAACAACCTCCCGGGCTCTGAGCAATGACAGGATGCTTGAGATGAAGAATGGTCCATTTGCTGGACTGGACCTCCTCGAAAACCCCATTGGTCTGTACCTCTCCCAGAGGTCATGCTGGTCCGTGGCCCGTGCTTTGGCAGAGGGCTGTGTTGGTGTCTGCCGGCAGTCCTGCCACCAGACACCAAGTGGAGGTCCTTGGCACACGCTGATGCTGGAGGAAGCTACCCTGGCAGAGGTATGGGTGACTGCAGATGCACAGTTGAGAAAGAGGAACATAAAAGGCTTCTGTGATAATCCTTACCTCCACCCCAGCCCCTCCCCAAAAAAGTAACAGCCTAAAAAGGAAGTCATCAAGGAGAACTGGTAAAAATTGTGGCAAGGATGGATGCTGAAGTGTAGCTCTCCGCAATTGATGGCTTCTGGCGGGGGTGCAGGTGGAGAAGGACTGTTTTCTTCAGAGCCTGGCCACTGGGAGTTTGACCATGCTGCGGTGAGTGTATGGACAACACAAAATGGACTTTCTTTTTCTTTCTTCTTTTTTTAGGGGAGGATGGGAGGTCACACGGGTTGGGAATCAGACATGAGAGGACTGGGTGCATGATGGGAAATTCCCAAATGATCAAAACAATATTTTAGGGGAAAAAAGTAAAAATGTTGATTTTCAACTTCGGACACTGTTACATTTTCAGTAGCATGCACTCATTGAATATTTGCTACTTTAGGATTATCTTTATTATGAAGTTGACTTAGTAGAGCCTCATTTCATGTTTTTATTTTGTGTTTATCTACTTGCCAAAGAAACCTGTTTTAGTTTTTTCTTTTTTGCTGTTTTTCACTACAGTGTTGGGGGAGGAACCTAGAGCTTGACCCATGGTAAGCAAAGACTCTAGCTAGCACTGAGGCACAGGCGCACAGACCCCAAATCCTTCATTGGGGTATGCCAAGGTAGTTTTCCTTTTTTAATAAAAGTCTGAGGACTAGAGCATTTGTACGTAGAAGGCACTAGTAGCTATTGCAGAGAGGACAAGGTACACATGGAGCTGTGCGAGCTCCCGATTCCTAGATTCCCAGAGAACTGTTGTAGCATAGACTGTAAAGTGAAGTGACTACTGAGTAAAATGTAGGCCTACCACATGAGGACACAGAAGACACCGTGGATAAACCAGAAAGCAGGCTGGCAGACACTCAGCTACTCTCTGGCTTGTGGATTACCAGCCTCTAAAACAGTGAGAAACGAATTTTCATTTTTCTATAAGCAGAAAAAGATTAAAGAGGCATAGCTAACTTGACAGAAGATGAAATTTGAACTCTGAAGCTAGATGAGGTGGCATAACTCCTCAGATGGAAGGAGTAAGGACCGAGGGACGTTCGAGGCTAGCCTGGTCTCCGTTACAAGGCTAGCCTGGTCTCCGTTACAAGTTCCAGGCAGTTAGGACTGGAACAGAACAAAGGGAAAAAAAATGAAAACAGAATTCTGAGAATTACTGAACCCTGACAAACTAAACACAACCGAATCAATTTCATTAACTGTGAATGGAATAGATATTCCAGTTATAAGACTGATTCTCATAAATTATTAAAAAATAATGTTCAGGCTGAGCGTGGTAAGGTACGCCTATAATCCTAGTACTTGGGACACAGAACAAGGTCAAGGCCAGACTGGATCATTTAGTTTCAGGCTAGCCCAGGCTGTATAGCAAAGCCCTGTCTTTTAAGAAGAGACATACCTGGGGCCGGAGAGATGGCTCAATAGTTAAGAGTGCAGACTGCTCTTGAAGAGACCTGAGTCTGGTTCTGAGTACCTGTTTCAGGCAGCTGAAAAGCACCTGTCACTCCAACTGCAGTCCTTCTGACCTTCGTGGACAACTGCTGCTGTACACATATACAGACACACATGCATGTGATTCAAATTAGCTTTAAAACTCCAGAATATTTTGTCTAGAGAGTAACTTTTTTGAGGCAGTGTCTCACTAGGGAGTATGGCTGGCCTGGAACTCACTCTGTAGACCAGATTGGCCTCAGATTCACAAAGATCCACCTGCCTCTGTTTTCCCAAATACCAGGACTAAAAAACATACCATCACACCAGCTGTTTATAGACATTTTAAATTTAAAAAATTTCAGGTAGAAAGTTAAATAGATAGGAGTAATAATTTTTTTAAAAAGGCAATAACTATATTGAAATTGAATACATTTTTGTATGTGATGTTTTTATTTCTAAGAATTTTTATAATAAAATAAAAAATGAATAAAGTAGACTTCAAGAAAAAGAATATTACCAAAAATTAAGGGATAGTATATAACGCTAAATGAGTGAGTCAGTTCATCAGAAAGAAAAATGACCAGCAGGGCATGTTGGCACATGACTTTAGTGCTGACTACATAATGAGATCCTGTCTCAAGAAAAGAAAATGGCCATAAATATATCAGTCTAATTACAAGAATTTCAGAATACTGGAGGGGAGCCCAGCTAAAGGGAGAAACAGTCTCACAGTTCTAGTCAGAATGCCTAGAACATGAGATTTAAAAAATCAAGGGCTAGCCAGATGGTTCAGTGGTGGGACTGGAGAGATGGTTCAGTGGTTAAGAGCACTGGCTGCTCTTCCAGAGGTCCTGAGTTCAATTCCCAGCAACCACATGGTGGCTCACAACCATCTGTAATCAGATCTGGTGCCCTCTTCTGGTGTGCAGGCAGAACACTGTATACATTTAAAAAAGAGAGAGATGGATCGGTGATAAGGGTACTTATAACTGAAATAGATGACCTATGTTTGGAAGGACAGAACCATCTTGTCTTCTGGGTTACCACGCATGTGCCTTAACATGCTTGGGTGTACACACTCACATGCACACACACACAAATTTCTTTGAATCCGTTAAGCTGGGAGTCATAGTGCACATACTTGTAACCCTAGCACTTTAGAGACTGTGGCGGGAAGACTGACAGGCCAAGGCCTGCCTGGGCTACATATCAAGACCGTGTGTTTAAACAAGCACACACCTGAGGCTGGGGGGTAGCTCTGTGGGAGAGTGTGATGAGCATGCACAGGGACCTGGTGTGCTGTTTTCAATATTTTAAAAATATATTAATTTATTTGGAAGGAACATTCATGTGACATGGCGAGTATGTAGAGGCCACAGGACAACTTGCAGGATTTGGTGCTCTACTTCTACCTAGTGGGTCCCTGGAAGGAACATGGGTTGGAGGCAGGGGCCTTTCCTGCTTTATCATCCTGCCAGCCCCAGAGGTGTGGCCTAGGCAGCCCTTGAATTTATGATTCTCCTGCCTCTGCCTCCTCAGCATCACAACTGGTAATTTTGTTGTTGTTGTTGTTGTTGTTTTTCAAGACAGGGTTTTTCTGTGTAGATCTGGCCATCCTGGAACTCACTCTGTAGACCAGCCTGGCCTCCAACTCAGAGATCCGCCTGCCTCTGCCTCCTGAGTTCTGGGATTAAAGGCATGCGCCACCACCTCCCAGCCTATAACTGGCAATTTTTAAAGTGTTATTTTATTTTGTCTTATTGTGAGTGTGAGTATAATGTGTTGTGGAGGGGAAGGTTTGGTCAGAGAACGACCTTGGGAGCCAGTTTTGTCTTCCCCTTATTGAGAAAGGGTCTCTTTCTGCCTCCTGCTTACTCCAGGCTGACTGGCCCACCAGCTTCCACGTGCGTCTCCTGTCTCCCTCTCCCAATCACTGTAAGAGTGCTAGCATTGCAGATTCTAGTCACATCTGGCTTTTTTGGCTTTCAGGCATTTAGTTCAAGCCACCAGGTTTCTTTGAGCTATCATGCTTGCGTGAGCACTGGTTTTGACCCCTGATGTAGCCGGTTTAAAAAATCCTAGGAGGTGAACTGAGTGTGGTAGAGCCTGGTAGACACCCTCAAACCTTAGTCTGAAGAGATGAGACTCGGGAGGAAAGGGAAGGGTGAGGGCCAGATCATTAATTTAAATAAGTGTCCTGGGTCCTAGTTATAGAAAAACTTTCAAAATTAGATGTCATTCAATGTCACTGCCACCACGAAATTGTCCTTCTCTTAGCTAAATGTCTTATTCAGATTTGTTGCTCAGATTATTTGCTTCTGTTGACAATGAGGGAATGTATAGAATACATTAGATATTTGTAATGTATGAAATAATCACTAGGATACTAGAAAATGAGTCTTATATTTTTAAAAATCTAATGCCATCCTTATAGGGAAGTTCCCAAGTTTGGGCTAATGTAGGATACTACATTGGTATTTTCCTAGGGAAATAAATCCTCTTTGGGATTGAGGTTTTGTTTTTTTTTTTTTTTTTTTTTTTTTTGGCTTTTTTGTTTTGGTGAAGGGAAGAAACAACTCGGACAGGTTGTCCTCTGATCCCAAACACATGCCACAGTGCTTGTGCCCCCACATCCATATATACACACAAAGTAAACAGTTTTTTTTTTCCGTTTCTTTGGGTTTTTTGTTTTGTTGTTTTGTTTTGTTTTGTTTTTTATTATCAGCTTGATACAGTACAAATTCCTATCCTAACAGTGAAATGTTTCACTGAGGCTTGCCCAGTGATTGAGTAAAACCAAAACTTATTATAAGCCACAGTCATACTAGGGTCCCCCTGCTATGTAGCCTCCCTGGGTCTGTGGGTTGCAGTCTGATTGTTCTTTGCTTTATATCTAGTATCCACTTATGAGTGAGTACATACCATGTTTGTCCTTCTGGGTTTAGGTTACCTCACTCAGGATGATATTTTCTAGTTCCATCCATTTGCCTGCAAATTTCATGCTGTTATTGTTCTCTGCTGAGTAGTACTCCATTGTGTATATGTACCACATTTTCTTAATCCATTCTTCAGTTGACAGGTATCTAGGTTGTTTCCAGGTTCTGGCTATTATGAATAGTGCTGCTATGAACATAGTTGAGCATGTATCTTTGTGGTATGATTGAGCATTCCTTGGGTATATGCCCAAGAGTGGTATGCTGGGTCTTGAGGTAGATCGACTCCCAATTTTCTGAGAAACTGCCATACTGATTTCCATAGTGGTTGTACAAGTTTGTACTCCCACCAGCAGTGGAGGAGTGTTCCCTTTGCTCCACATCCTCTCCAACATTGACTGTCGTTAATGTTTTTGATCATAGCCATTCTGACAGGTGTAAGGTGATATCTCAGAGTCGTTTTGATTTGCATTTCTCTGATGACTAAGGATGTTGAGCATTTCTCTAAATGTCTTTCAGCCATTTGAGATTCTTCTTTTGAGAGTTCTCTGTTTAGCTCTTTAGCCCATTTTTTGATTGGATTGTTCAGTATTTTGATGTCTAGTTTCTTGAGTTCTTTATATACTTTGGAGATCAGTCCTCTGTCAGATGTGGGGTTGGTGAAGATCTTTTCCCATTCTGTAGGCTCTTTTTGTCTTATTGACTGTGTCTTTTGCCCTACAAAAGCTTCTCAGTTTCAAGAGGTCCCGTTTATTAATTGTTGTTCTCAGTGTCTGTGCTGCTGGAAACACAGTGTTTTTAAAGAGAGAGAGAATGCTAGAGAGACAATGGCTCAGCACAAGTGACTGCTTGTGCAAGGAGCAGAGTTCGATTCCCGGCACCTACAGTGAGCAGCTCACAGGCACCTGTAACTCCAGCTGCAAGAGACCAATGCCTTCTTCTGGTTTCTCAGAGTGCTTGCATGCACATGTCATTACACAACACACAAAAGATAAATCTTCTTTGTTTTTGAGAACAAGGTATTACTATGTAGCTCTGGCTGTCCTGGATTCTTTGTAGACCAGGCTGGCCTCACAGTCACAGAGATCCACCTGCCTCTGCCTCCTGAGTGCTGGGATTAAAGCTGTGTACCACCATACCCAGCAGGGCAGTGTATTTTATGGGGTGTGTGTGTGTGTGTGTGTGTGTGTGTGTGTGTGTGTGTGTGTGTGTGGTTGATTTTGGTTTCTTGAGACAAGATCTCATATAGCTCAGGCTGTCACAGAATTTGATATGTAGCCAAGGGTGGTCTTGAACTCCTGATCCTCTTACCTCCAGCTTCCTAGTACTGGCATTACATGCTTGTCACCACCACAAATATTACCATAAATATTTGAAACCACAAGCTTTCCCTGTGCTTCCTACTTTTGATGCATTGGGTATTGATAATACACACCGTGAATTGTTTTACAAAATAATTTCGAATGTATTGAAACTCTACTTTCCTATTATTTTTATGATAAAATTTAATAGATACTAATTCCTCCTGGAATTAAACCACCTCTATTTTTGTCTTTGCTGAAAAATTGAAGACGAAACAGCATGCCTGTGTTTTGCATTAAGCAGATGCACTCTACAAATGATAGAAAATTAATTTTTATTATTGTAGCTCAAACCCTGCAGGCCTAATAGTAACTCCTTAGTTTTCTTTTAGCACAAGAGAGTGCTTGTTTTTTGTGAGCTATTCCAAGAGGGTTTGGTAATCCCCAGGATTACAGCAATGTAAGATTTATGTCTACTGTGGAGAAACTCGATCACCCTCAGCTGTGAATCACACTGGAAACATCACATCTCTGCTTCCCAACTACTCAGTACATTCAGCAAACATGCATGCCTTTTTTATTCTCAAAACTGGTTAATTGTTTATGTGCATGCCTTTTCTTGGTATGCTCTGCTAGTACAAAGATAGACTACAAGATTTAGAAGAGATGGTGTGTAACTTTGGAATTAGGATGAGCTTGGAGCAGGCCTTACAGAAGTAGTGTTCCAGCTGGGCTGTAAAGGATGATACTATTTCAGAGAAGGAAAAGCTGGCCACAGCTCCTGCTGAGCAGCACAGCCCATGGAGTTAGTGTGAAGCCCGGGGATAAGGGTGGGAGAGGTGGTGTGAGCCAGGTCCTTGAGGCTACCATGTCACAAGGTCAAATGTGAAACCGGGAGTAGCTGAAGGAGAGTGGTGGCTCTTTTTGGAATGCACATGTGACTGACACTGTAATAAGAATGTATAGAAGGACGAAAACAGAGAGGATTGGGAACACCAAGGAAACAGGCCTTCCAAACGCAGCAAGACCATTTGCACATAGGAATTCAAAGAGACTGGAAGCATGCACAGGGCTCACACGAGTCTGTCTGATGAGGGCCCTGTGCTGAGGGTGGGAGTGGACCCAAGCCCACATCCCTAACCCAGAAGCTGTCTCCCATCAACAACCACTTGCAAATGAAAAATTAGTTTTCTCCAATGGCGTCTCATCGGGTATACAAGCTATTCCTAAGGCTAGGTCCCACACCCAGCTACTGCACCGTAGATGACCAGCACAAAACGAACTCATTGGTATTTTTGGAGGGTTTTGTTGTTGCTGCTGTTGTTTTTTTCTTACAATGCTTTGCCGGGCATTTTCTTTTTTCTTACCCTACAGGTCTTTTGATATACTGTGGTTTCCGATTTTGTGTTTTGTGGGATTTCTGTATTTGCCAATGTGTGTGTCTCGACGTCTATATGGTATTTTGTGTCTTTTCATTGGCTTTTTGTTTTTCTGTTTGTTTGTTTTGTCTTATTCAAGTTTATTTCTTTTTATTTTAGTGTTGCTTTTCTTTTTTAGGTGCCTGTTGTTTTCTAATGAAAGAGAACAAAAAAAATGGATTTGGGTGAGTGAGGAGGTGGGGAGGATCTGGGAGGAGCTGGGGGAGGGGAAACATAATCAGAATATAGTATGTGAAAAATATCTATTCTCAATTAAAGAAAAAAAAAAGCTGGGCGGTGCTGGCACATGCCTTTAATCCCAGCACTCAGGAGACAGAGCCAGGCAGATCTCTGTGAGTTCGAGATCAGCCTGGGCTATAGAGTGAGATCCAGGACGGGCACCAAAACTACACAGAGAAACCCTGTCTCGAACAAAACAAACAACAAACAAAAAGAAAGACAAAGAAGGGAGAAAATACCTGAGGCCTAGATCAAGTCAACCAAAGTATATCTAGGGCGAGTGACTTTAAGAGGTGGTAGGCAGGAGAGAAGACACTTCTTTAATTAAATGAAAGGATGGGAGAACTTAAATCTTTTATTTGTTGCTGTACTCTGTGACACTCAGGGACTGACTTACCTGGGGTGAGTGGGGATGCAGAAATGACAAACACACAGAAGATCTGGGCTCAGGTTGGCCATGCACTTGGACGGAGCCGCACTGACGGCAACAGCCTGGAAACTCGGCACATTTACTTTACACAGCTGAATCGAGGAGGGGGTTATTACACACAGCTGAGCAAGGAGGTGGGCTTATTGTGTACAGCGGAACAAGGAGGTGGGCTTA
>CABHPR010077001.1:0-14163 GCA_902168415.1 Peromyscus melanophrys
TTCCTACTCTCAACCTTCCTATGAACCTACTCTCAACCTACAAACCTACATTCAAGAGCAGTTTCTTAACAGAACTATACAAAACATAACATTATTTCACTCAAGTAACACGAAAATATTTTTAAATATACTGAGGAATATTAACTCTCCCTTTTCTTTATATTTTAAATAAATCTCAAGCCTAGTTAGAAAACCTAAATTTCTCTATAAGCAGTTTCATTTTTTTTTTTTTTTTTTTTAGACAGGGTTTCTCTGTGTAGCTTTGCGCCTTTCCTGGAACTCACTTGGTAGCCCAGGCTGGCCTCGAACTCACAGAGATCCGCCTGCCTCTGCCTCCCGAGTGCTGGGATTAAAGGCGTGCGCCACCACCGCCCGGCTAGCAGTTTCATTTTTATATAAGCATAAACATCATCACTGTTGGTAGAGTCTATATGCATAAGTAAATTCAAACTGTCCCATTGTAATGAAATCATTACTTACTATCCATTTCATTTCTTAAGTTCAAAAGTTCAAAAAGAGTTCTGGTACCATTCCTAAAAGTTCCTCTGAAGACAGGGCCTGGCTCGTCAGCTGCCCTTAAGTCTGTGTATAGCTGTCAGAGTCGTAATGACTCTGAAGCAAACAGTTCCAAATAGATGTCCCACAACCAAAACTTTTTGGTTCAAGCAAGTCTCTCTGAAACCTCCGCTTTCATCTACCATAGCGCTTTGCAGTCTGTAGCCTTCTGTAACCAGGCGGTTCTGGTCAAGGCTAGAGAACTTCACTTCATAGCCATATAGGCTCAGGGCTCCTTCAGCTGCTATGCGCTGAAACAGTAGCCTTCCCATAGCAACCCTGGCTTTGGGAGGAAAACCCAGTTACCTGCATCACTGACGGTCCAAGTGCTCAGCAAACCGGGTCCTGGAATCTTCCATAAGCTACATCAACAAACATAGCCTCAGGGCAACTCCATGATGCAGTCACATCCTGCTGCTGGGAGCTCAGGCTGCAGTCAGTCTCAGCAGTTCCCTCAGAAACCCGGGCTAGCTGTTCAGCCTGGAGTACTCAGCTGCACATCAGGCACCGACACCATTTTGCTCTCGGCCTCCGGCCTCCGGAAGCAGTCTGGTCTCTTAGGTCTCAGTTGCTCGCTGGTCATCTTTCCCGAGGCAATGCAAACCACTGGGCTCCCTCGGCTGTTCACCTTTCATGCGGTGTAGCATCTCAAAGGTTGCAGAACCTTGCTGTTCACCTTTCCCGCAGTGCGGCATCTCTGCGGGGCTTTCCAAACTGCTGCTTGTCGTTAGCCTCTCTAGTTCTGAAACTGGCAGTCTCTGGAGCTGCTTCTTGTTGTTATTGGTGGTTTCTGGAACTGCCAAGTCTGCTATGGATATTGTTTGCCCAGGTTGGGAAAACCTACTCTTCATATCCTTAAACCTAAAGCCTATATATTCTAAACCTACATTTCTCTGACTCACTTTATTTACACTTCTTATTTACAACTAGCATGGCCATTTACTACATGTATTTACATTAAGCATCTAGACTTACACTCAACATTTATACTTTTTCAAATATCTAACTTAACAAACACCTAAAAGAGATATATTACTAACTTACACTAGCAAGAATCTCTTAGCAAACTCTCTATAGGGCTACCCTAAACCTATATTTATAAACCTTACCTAAGTCTCACTTAAGCCTAAGTCTTAGTTACATTCTATAGGTCTACTTTATAAACCTTAACATCTAGAAGAGATCTCTTAACTATTATCATTTTACATATAACAGAACTAACTTAACACTAAAGCAAACATCTATAAGATATTTCTTAACACTTAGAAAAGATTTTTTAGCTAAACTATTAACAAGACCAGAAGTATGCAAAACATTTCTAAAGTTCAGAGTTTATAGTAAAAGTTCAGAGTCCATAGTCAGCTTTGATATTATTCTAAAAGTTCTTAAGAGTTTGAAGCGAGGGTCTAATTTGGCAATGGCTCCTTTAACACTGGGATTTTAGTGAGTACTGTTACTATGGGATTGTAACAATTGTTGCTAGGGGACTGTAACATTTTCAAGACAAAGCCACACCCCAAAGTCACTGCCCCGAGCTCTCTCAGCTGTTCCAGAACTGGCAGAGATGCTCAGCAGCTAACGTTTTCTAACTAGAGACTCTCTTTACCCAAATTCATAACAGCTCTCCTGTGCCATAGCTCAGACAAACATTTCTGTTACAGAAGAAAAGCTACCATAGAGCCTCATCTTAGGCTAAGGGTGAAATTACTGTATTGAATTACCATAAAGCTCTTAGCAAAAATTCTCTGGGCAGCTATTAGACCATACTGTTTCAAACCTGCATTGATACTACATTTCCCAGAAAGCCTTTCGGGTATGCTAGCAAACTTTCTGGCTCCCTTTACAGGGTTTCACTTTTGCAATGGGATATTTTTCTTTCCTAAGCTTGCTTTAGGATGCGTGTGCCACCCTTTAACAGGTATACCTGTCTAATTAGATCTTTTATCTGACCCAATTCCTGAACAGTTTTGCCTCCATTTGTCCACACCACTCAGCCTGTGGCTTCTTGCCTAAGGCAAAACCCTGATGGCTTCATTCCAGGTCAGTGGGGCAAACTGAAAGCATTTGTTTCAGTTTCTTTCCCTGATAGAAAAGAAAGCTTCTCTCCTGGATAGCTCCCATCCCCGACTTTTCCCCCAGACAGGGCCCCTACGCTGCAGCACATCCCTTTGCTGCTTTATCAGCAGCCCCTTCCGTCAGGGAGGACTCTGCCCGTTCTGCAGAGGGATTTCTCACTGCTTTTTCTCCTAACTTGAGAAGACAGAGCTTAGAAGAGAGATTTTTTTGGGAACTCAAGCCCTGCCTCCCTCAGTGCAGGGAGGATTTTTCTGGCTTGAAAGAAGGACAGAACTTAGAGAGGTTTTGCTGTTCTAAGAGGTTTGTCACAGGTGATTTCCCGTCCTAATTATCTCCAGGTGATTCTTATGTTTGTCCTTTACAGAACAAAAACAGAGGGAAAGTTCTGAAAGGCTTTTTAGTTTCTTAGAGATATTTTACCAAGTTTTTTTTTCCAAGAAGAGCTTTTACTTTGCGAGAGAAAGACCAATTTTTCCCAAGACTTCTGTTCTCTAAACGCTTTGGCTTCGTTGGCCAAGAGGAAACTAATTCTGAGGGTAAGGTGTTGCACAGCTAGCGGAGCAGAGGATTTTTTGTTTCTGTCCACACCCACTGCAGGGGAAATCTCTTTCCTCTGCTGCTTTTTTACCATTTTAGCTGTCCCCAGGCCAAAAGCTCCCATAGGAATCTTTTTTCTACCGGAATATTATATCAGAGAAGATAGACCCCCCCCCCCCCAGTTTTCATTTGTAGCCTTAGTTACAAGACTGAAGACTTCAGTTTCTTGTCTAGTTGCCTAACTTATCCTAAGTAAATTTTTTCTATACTACCTTACACTTCTAAGTTTTTCCTGCACTATATTGCTACACTCTACCTTCCTTATTTTTTATAGATGAGAGAGAGAGAGAGAGAGAGAGAGAGAGAGACTATAGAGAGAGAAATCTAATGCTGCAGCCTTGCAGCATTTCACTGCCTACCCTATACACCCGAGAATAAAATACCATTGCCTTCATTTTTCAATTCCTTATCAGCATGCCTACACTCGCAATGACCCCCTACACTCCTTTCACCAAGCTCTAGGGTTATTTTTTTTTTAAATCTTTTTCTTTGTCTCTGTTCAGGCACCATCTATAGAAGAGCAGCCCCCACATTTATTTACCCCAGGGACTCTTGAGGAATGAGGAATAAGAGACTTAGTCAGAAATAAAGAGGGGATAGAAAACACAGGATAGACTCAGGTGGGCCTGGATCCTTATCCAAACGGGCCCAGAACTTTATTCCAAAGGTCTATTTATCACAATGCCAAGGGGTGGAGCAAAAGACCTCCCCCTTGTTAGTTACAGTCACCATGGTACCCAGGCCCATGGTCCAATCAACCTCTTATACAGTCCTGCTGGGTACAGCCACTAGGAAACCTAGTGGGCTAGAAGCCAGTCAGGAAATCCAAGAGAGATAGGGAGAGAGAAGAAAGGCAGAGTCAAAGGAGATGCTCCAATCTGCCGCCAGGAGAAGCAAGATGTGAGAAAACAGGTAATGTCAC
Organism: Peromyscus melanophrys; assembly: GCA_902168415.1. NCBI lineage: Eukaryota > Metazoa > Chordata > Mammalia > Rodentia > Cricetidae > Peromyscus > Peromyscus melanophrys. The sequence continues at coordinate 4,151 of CABHPR010077001.1, forward strand.
AAAACTATGTGGCAAAACATAGATTAATAGGAATGGGTTGAGTTACGGTGTAAGAGCTAGCTGGCAAGAAGCCTGAGCCATAGACCAAAGAGTTTATAATTAAATAATTGTAATAAGCCTCTGTGTGTTTATTTGGGACTGAGCAGCTGTGGAAGTGGGTTGGACAGAAAATTCCACCTACAGTCCAACACTCAAGACCTGGGCTTCACTCTTTTCCCCCTTAGACATCCGTTCCCAAGCTCACAAGCATTGGACTCCCCAGAATTGTGCAAAAATCAAGGCAAACACTTTAATGACTCAGTCATCTCAAGTGTAGAATCTTAAATACTTAATCTTCTGCAAGTCAAGAATACCACAGTGGTTACCAAGGGATGTGAAGAAGAGGGTGGGAAGGTGTGGTGGTTTGAAAGAAAATGGCCCCCAAAGTGAGTGGCACTTTTAGGAGGTGTGGCCTTGTTGGAGGAAGTGTGTCACTGTGGGGGAGGGAGGGCTCTGAGGTCTCTCTCACTCAAGCTTCCCTCAGTGTGGCTTTCAGTTGACTTCCTATTGCCTGCAAGATGTAAGATTCTCAGTTTTCTCCAGCACCACGTCTGCCTGCACACCACACCCCCATCATGATGATAATGGACTGACTCTCTGAAACTATTAAGTGAGCCACCCCAATTAAATGTTTCCTTTATAAGAGTTGTTGTGGTCATGGTATCTTTTCACAGCTATGAAAACCCTAAGACAGAGGCTAGAAAAGGAATCATTAATGGCTATCTGGTTAGATTTATTTATTTGTTTGTTTGTTTATTGTTTATTATTACATTATTTATTTATTGATATAAGCTAGAATCATCTGAAACAAAGGGATCTCAATTGAGGAAACCTCCTCCTTTGGTAAACGTGGCCTGTAGGCCAGGTTACAAGCATTTTCCTGACTGGTGATTGATTTGGAAGGACCCAGCCCGTTGTGGGAGGCATCACCCTGGGCAGGCAGTCCTGGATTGTAAAAGAAAGCAAACTGGCAAGCCAGTAAGCAGTGCTCCTGTGTGGTCTCTGCCTCAGTTCCTGCCTCCAGGTTCCTGTCTTGAGTTCCTAATTTGCCTTCCCTTGATAATGGACTGGAACCTGTAAAGCAAATAAACCCTTTCCTCCTCAAGTTGATTTTACTCACGATCTTAAACACGGCAATAGCAAGCAGGCTAGGGCCATGAGCACAGGGGAAGCTGGAAAAATCCACTTAGACAACAGCATTGCTCATTTCAACACCACCAAGAGAAATGACCTAGAGAGTCCCTGACACAGGGAAAGGATAATATTCAAAGTGCCCCTCTGGTTGTGACTCCTCTTTTCTTTGTGATTGCCATATTCACCAGCTCATTGCCCTTCTGATCACCACCTATTAAAGAATCTTGTATCACATGTCAAAAAAATCTCAGACAGATGAACGGAAGGGGTGTCTTGCTGCCAGGGGCATTTGCAAGCTGGAGCAGTGGCTGCAGAAGCTCTGAAAAGCAGGAGCTTGTCACCCTTTGCTAGAGCCTGAGAACAACGGCTAAGAGAGGGAAGCGCCCGCTAGCCTAGACTTTACAGATCCCGAAAATCACGTGTACTGATGGCATGAAACAGAAACAAAGCTGTCTGGGGGAACAGTGGGGACTAATGAGAGGTGGGGTGGGGGCTGCAAATGGGGACATAGTGGGGTACGGACTCTACATACAAAGGAAGGAAGTAGTGAGGTCCAGGTGATCTCCTTGAGTGTGACTCAGTCTGGTCAAGAGACAAGGGAGGGCTTGGTGTTAGTGTAAGGCACTAGACAACCACCATCCACCAGAGCTCCCAGCATCAGAGTTGACAGGCTAAGGTCTGCAGATAGCGGGTAAGTGAAATCTTTTTATTAAACAGCAAGAGAGAGTTCCTAGGATGGGGACAAAGGTGTCATGGCTCAGATCAGCAGTCACCAGAGCTCTCCCCGAACATGAAGGATCCCAACAATGGGCTGCCACTGTCTGGCTTTTGCTTGGGGGCTTAAAAAAGGCTTTTCAAAGAGACTGGGACTGTAGGGGGAGCAGACATGGGCTGTCAGTCAGTGTGTTATCTCTTGGTTGCCTCATGTTTTTCTAGGAACCAGGATGTCTTCAGCGGCTATCAGAAAATGGTTGTTGGCAAACAGCAAGCTCTCAGCTCAGCAGTGGGAAGCCTGAAGGGTTAGGCTCCATCTTGACTGCCTGGTGGTGCCTAAGCCCTGGCCCCAGTAGCACCTGTTCTAATAATTTCACCCACTGAACAGACACATGTTGTGGAATATTAGTTGAAGATGTGTTACATTCGGTTATGCTGTGGAACATTTGTTTAATGATGGAAGGATGTGTTGCATTCTTTTATGTTTCATTTGTTTAATTCTGTGAAGCTGTGTTACTGTCCCTGTCTAAAACACTCGATTGGTCTAATAAAGAGCTGAACGAGCAATTGCAAGGCATGAGATGCATAGGTGGGGCTGCCAGGCAGGGAGAATAAATAAGAGGAGAAATCTAAGCTCGAGAGAAGAAAGAAGAGGGAGGAACAAGAAAAGGAGAAGGAGAGGAGGACTCCACCCAGCCAGTCATGGAGTAAAAAGGAAAGAAAGATATATAGAATAAAGAATGGCAAAAGCCCAGAGGCAAATCGTGCTTAGAGAGAAACGGGATAACTTAAGTTAGGAACGCTGGCTAGAAACAAGCCAAGCTAAGGCCAGGCATTCATAAGTTTCTGTGTATTTATTTGGGAGCTGAGTGGCAGAGAGAGAGAGAGAGAGAGAGAGAGAGAGAGAGAGAGAGAGAGAGAAATAAAACAACTATAGACACATATTCTAGGTCCAGTCTCCATGAATCGCACTGAGATAAGATAGGCTTGTTTGCCTCTAATCAATCCAGTTTGGGGTCTTGTAAATAAGAACACTGGTGCCACCGTAAAACCAGATAATTTAGGCTCAGACATTTAGTAATTTTACAGTAGTAACTTCGAATAATAAGACTATTTTAAAACTTAGTAGCCTTTTAGACTGATAGGAATTTTGATGAAACTTCATACATGTATATGATGCATTTTATCATATCCAGTACTTCCTCCTTCCAGCCCAACACAGAGCCCCCCATACATCTTCCTCCCAATGTCACGCCCCCCCCCTTTTTTAAATCAATAACCCACTGAGTCCAGTTGGTGCTGTCAGTGTGTGCATAGTTACGAGAGTGTTCACCTGGGTACAGGCAGCCACACTCCCAGGGAAAACTGACTCTCTGTCCATCCTCAGCCATCAACACCAATAGCTTCTCAACTAAGTGGTGAGGCCTTGGGTGCCAGGGCTCTCCTCCTCTTTCTGCCCCTTCTTCCTCAATGTTCCCTCAGCCTCAGATGGGAGGAGCTTGATACAGTTGTCCCATCAATGGCTGAGCACTCACAGTCACATCGTCTCAGCACCTCGGCCAGTTATGAGTCTCCACATTAACCCCTAGGTAGAAGCATAAGCTGCCCCTTCTCTCTGTCTGCCCGTCTAGTCCCAGAGCCCCTTGCAAAGCTGCATTCCTTCATTCATGCTTCTGCAGTTGGGCTGAGAAGAGGTAGAAAGAGAAGCATGGGGTACTGTCAATTATGCAGGGGACACTCCTGGTTGGATCAGTGCTGAACAGGGAGCTAGCTCAAGTCTAGTGTGTGACATCAAGGATGTGGCAGATAGGCACGTGTTCAGCACACCAGGGGAGGGAAGCAAGCCCCATAATGGGAAGTCTGGTGATGCTGCCCAGCCAGAGTGCACAGGTGACAGCGACTAAGCATGCATTTCCATGTGGGATAATCATCAGTGGAGTAAAGTGAAGGGATTTGGGGGTTTCTAATACAGATACACCATAATATCTGTAAGCTGGGGAGACCAGCCAACATGTTTTAGCCACTTTTCTTTTCTTGTGATAAAATACCCTAGGGAGAATGGTTTTATTCTGGCCTATAGTTTGAGGGGATCATTTCATCACGGCAGGGAAAACACGGCATCAGGTATGGAAAGCATGGTTGCAGGAGCAGAAGACCAGAGATCATACTGCTTCCACAAACAGGAAGTAGAAAATGAACAGGAAGTGAGGCCCGCCTCCACTGACCACTTCCTCCAGCGAGCCTTCCCCTACAAAGTTATCACAGCCTTACGAAACAGGGCCACCATCTAGGGACCAAGTAATAAACACATGAACCTGTGAGAGGCATTTCACATTCAAGCCACAACACACCCCTGAGACCAGTATGATTTCTATACAGAAGGCAGAGTGTGCAAGGAAGTCTCTTAGCCACAAGCAAGCTGAGATATCTGGTCACCCTGAGCCACCCTACCACCACCAGGAGTCTGCATCATGGAGCTAGACATCTCTTTTCTCTCTTTTCTCTCTACCGTCTGCTGTCTGCCTCCAGCTTCCACCCTCAATATTTGTTTTTTTCCCACCATTTCTCCTCCTCCTTTTTCCAAGGTAGAAAATATTTTGTCTCTCTCTTCTAGAAACAGCCTGATGAACCTGAAGAAGCCAGACTGAATGATAGGAAGCCAAATGCTGGTATCCAGTGCATGAGGAATACATGTGTCTTGGGTTCTTTGGATGGGGATGATGATAGTGGTACATCGTCCACATACAACATGAATGTACTTGATGCCAATGGACTGCATGCTTCAAAATTGTTAAAATGGTCAACCTGCTGTCTTGCATAGTTTATCACAATGAAAGGAAGGCATGGAGAATCTAAAATGGCACAGGGAAGCTGAATCCAAGTGTCCCCATGTCAAGTAAGGTGGAAGAGGACATTGCCAGGGTGAAGGGACCACTATCCTGTGTTTTCTCTGACATCAGACTTATGGAACTGCTCTTTATGTGGAAGAAACTCAAAGCAATAAAACTGATGTTATCAAGGCTTTGCTAATAGGCTTGCTTAGCAGACATTAAGTCACACAATTGGAATTTAGGCAAGGGAGCACTGCCTCCCCTCCAAAATACCCCAAGGAGAAGAAGCCTGCTAACCAGCCCTGCTAGAGATAAGGGAAATTAGGATGCTAGGAGGTAAATGTTCACCAGGATTGGGCAGCCATTAGGCCAATCCCCCTATCAAAGAAGATGCCTCTGACAGACAGCTCAAGGGGACAGTGCAGGATCACAACCAATGTTAAGGCCTGGCCTGCCATAAAACCCCCAGCTCTCTTCTTGGAAAGGCATGAATGCTGTTGAGTGGGCAAGATGACCCTGGGTAACAGCTATTTGAAAGAAAAGAAAAAAAAAAACAGCAACAGCACTGGTATTCTTAAAATAATTCTGGCAATATCTTTGCTATGTAAATCTCTGATCTTCCTAAGTGGCCGGACTTATAGTCTCTTGTCTCTGTTTAAATTGTTCAAAGTGTAACCTGGGGCCAGTACCTAAAAGAGATTTCAGAATATGTAAAATGCATACGCCCAAGGTGAGTCTAAGTTAGCAAAACTTTGTATTCAGGGCTGACTACTCTTTGAGCATCGAGCTGTACACATGCTGTTAAAGAGCCTTTTCCTTTAGTAGTCTCTAAATATGAGGAGAAGCATTCTAGTCCTCTAACACTCTCACTCGCCATATTTGCACTCGGTAAAAGATGCTTGAGGGCTGATGGGATTTCGTTGTAAATATTCTTGAAAAGGGAGGTTGGGGCTTCCAAGATGGCCCCACTGGTAAAGCGCTTGCTGTGTAAACTGATCCCTAGAACTCACATCAAGCCAGATGTAGTATCCTGCATCTGTGATCTCAGCACTCCTATGGGAATATAGGAGGCAGAGGCAGGAGAGTCCCTGTAAGCTCACAGGCCACCTGGCTAGTACACTGGTAAGAAAGAAACTCTGTCCTCAAACAAGGTGGGAGGCAAGGACTGACACCCAAGATCGACCTCTGACCTCGACAAGCACCATGGCGTACATGCACCTGCACTCACATCCATAAACATGTGTACACACACACACACACACAGAGAGAGAGGGGGGGGAGAGAGAGAGAGAGAGAGAGAGAGAGAGAGAGAGAGAGAGAGAGAGAGAGAAAAGGGTTGTTGGATGGAACTGACTGCAAAGCTGAGTCTGGAGAGTCAAGAACTCCTGGATGTGGATGCCTCTGTGACTGATGGACCTCATCCTGCTCTCAGGGCTCCAGGCAAGGCTCGCCACACACAGCTTTGAGTCTGATTGTTTACAATGTGCCCTGCAGAAGAGTGAGGATGATCTTATCTCTATTAGACAAGAATGCAGACTTTTTGCTTCAAGGGAGCCACACAGCTTTCCTCAGAAGGGCAAACATGAGTAGAGACGGAAAAGGCTTTGCATTAAAAACAATCTCTTAATTCTCACTCCAACTGGCTCCCTTTATGTGAAAGATTGAGGCCTTTACATATTTGCTTTGCCACCACTACACCATCATTTCTCTCTCCCAAACACTGCTGAACATTGCCATTTTAGCACAGGCTCTGTGATTGGAGAGGGGACATTTCTACAGGTGAAGACCATGGAGCAAATGGGAAGAGACGAGACAAGGTCAGCCTCCTCTGTCACAACCCGTCTTGAAGAATCCAGTGCTCTACTCCACCTCATCCTCAGGATGAAAACTGTCAACACTAACCACACAGGGGCCCAGAATCGAGGGCCTGGGGAATACTCTGTGCCTGCCTTAATGAGGAGGGTCTCGGGTCCTTAGACCCTCCAATCGCGGTGGCCAACGACTGTGTGTCTTAAAATATTAAAGTGCCGACAGTGAGTGTTGTTTGTTTTATTCCTGATGTGCTTTCTCCCTCTCTTGGTGGACATGGCAAGTTTCAGCATCCAACCAGCAGATGAATACTGGTTAGGAGAAAAGGGTCAAGACAACTGCCGGTACCTAGATGTAGTCAGGAAGCTCAGAAAGGCTGGAAGGGAGGCTGGAATGGAAGCTACCAAGCAAAACTGCGATCCCAAAGCACCAGGCTGACTTGGGTCTTCCCGTGGTGCATTGAGGGTAGAGCATTTGACTAACACTAACAAGTTCCATGCTGAGAAAAGACAAACAGTAGGACTCAAGAGCTTCAGGTGGGGTGGCAATATTTTCTTCTTCTTCCCCAGCCAGTCAGAAATTCCCCTCCAGTTCTTGAGAAGAGGGATTTGAGACTAGCTTCCTCATTTCCTGCCAAGAGAGGTAAACACAGCAGGACACTGGCTGAAAGTAAAGCCACTACCTGCCACCAGGTAGCCCCTGAGTCACAGTGCAGCTTGTTCTGTCTCAACTTCCACCAGGTCTAAAAGATGCTCAGATGGGTCCCCCACCCAGGTGACAAGGGACAAATGCTCAAACTGCTCATTGATGGACCAGACCCACGCATTCTGCAGGTACCCTGTAAATACTGGCTTGTTGCCAAGTGAGCGCCACATGAAATGGCAGGTAAAGTTCTAAAGAATGACCCAAGGAGAGGAGAGCCCTTGGCTGTTCCTGTAGCCCTTGAAGGTAAATGTTAATCTCTGCTCACATCTACACAACGCTACAGGCAGCCAGTCCTGGGGCTGAGGGCTGGTGGGCTCTGCTGTGGGATGTTCTGTGTGACAAATATGTTAATAAAGCACTGATTGGCCAGTAGCCAGACAGGAAGTATAGGCGGGACTAACAGAGAGGAGAATTGAGGGAACAGGAAGGTGGAGGGAGAAACTGGCTGGAGCCGCGACAAGGAGAAGGAAGATGTAAAGTACCGACCGGTAAGCCACGAGCCACGTGGCAAAGTAGAGATTAATAGAAATGGGCTAAATATAAGAGTAAGAGCTAGACAATGATAGGCCTGAGCTAATGGCCAAGCAGTTTAAATAATGTAAGCGGCTGTGTGTTTATTTTATGAATGGGTTCGGTCAGGGAACCAGAGACTGGCGGGACTTGGGAGCTGGAGGGAAGCTCTCCAGCAACAGGGCTCTTCAGTATTTTATCTGCACATCTCTTTATTTAATTTGTGGGGTTTTGCAAACGGGGCCTCACTGAGTCTGAGCTAATGCTCTAGCTGCAGATATGTCAACCAGACCACGTTACATGATTGTTTTCCACAGGTTTGCTGTTATTTCTCTACTCCAGCCTCTGCTGAGCAATGGCGACAAACAACGTCAGTCAGAGAGGCAGGTGGCTGGGGAGGCATTTGAGGGTAGAATGCTGGTGAGTGTCCTGCAAAACTCTGGGATTCCAGCTGGAAATAAAATATGATAAGATAAACTCTCCCATGATAGTCCAGCTGGGTTCACAGGTAGGATGTGTGTTCTAGACATGGGGGAGAGGAAGCTATCTTCTCCCTTCCTGTTGGAAGCTAGTGAGAACAGAGGGAAGCCCATCTCAGTGGTACAGTGGGTAAGGAGAGGATGACCTGAGTTAGGGGAGCCTCAGGGCTTCCCTGAAGGTAGAGGAAACAGCAACCTGAGAATTGGGGTATTGCGTAGATTTTTGCTTCTATCAATGAGTTGCCTCCTTTTTATAGTGGGAATGTGCTGCCGATAACAACAGAACATGAGTGCTTGCTGTGAAACCATAAAGACCTAACTTTCTATACACCAGAGCAGTGGGGTGGAATATCATCAGGTATGTGAGCCTGTCTTCACAGTCCCTGTGGAACAGGTGGCGGTTCTGGGATTCCAAGCAACCAAATGGCAACCAGACAGGGACACACTTCTCCAGGTCTACCCTATGCCATAGATCTTATCTTCCCACAATGCCCTGCTCCCAGTCCCAGCACTACACATCCACAGCTAGGATGCTCGAAATCAGAAGCTATTTCCCATAGTTTAGTATTTCAAATGTATTTGCATTAACACACTTTGTTTTGTGGAGATACGCTGACATTAGCAGCATCAAAGCCATAATTTGTGAAATTACCTCCAAATTATATTAGCATTCCCACAGAATGGTACTTTTCGTGTAAATGAATAGTAGGTGAATTTAATAGAATTTCCCTTGAAATGAGTCCCAAGGAATCCATTGTGAGCGACTATCTCTGCAATTCCAGAAGCAATGCAACGTATATGTAAACACCAACGACAGTGAACGCAGAAAGGGCTGCAAATGTTCAGGTAACCCCTGGAGGTTCATCCTGCTGCACCGTTGGAGCAGCTGTTCCTAGCTGTCATGTGTATGTGCGTGTGTTTTCACATAGTTACCTGCTGTCTAAGCACAGTGGCCACTAATTAAAGCAACTCCCTTCACCTAACAATTAAGCAGGAGGTCCTTCCTCCTGTCTGATTTTAAAGCTGATACACTGCTTACTTTGGTGTCTGAACAAATGGATAATAAAGAGAGAACACGCAATGGGAACGAATTGGACAAAGGTCAGAGCTGTCAGCCATGTAATTTTGCTTCTGTCTTTGCTTGGCCAGTAGCCAGGCTGGGAACATTCAGGAGAGAAATAATCAAATTATTAATGGTCTCCATAGCATGACCATTGCCCATTGTAGTTTAGATTGATTTCTACTTTGATCCTTACTATGTGCAGAGGAAGAAGTTTGAGGCCCAGAGATTAAATGGCTACTTTCAAATCCCCCTCACATGCAGGCTGGAGTTAGGATAGAACGTGCTAAATCTACCTCTGTCTGTGTTTCAGCAGATGATGTGGAACTTATTTGATCTCAGAATCTGTGTGGCAATACAGGAGGAAAAAAAAAAAAACAAAGAGGGTCAGGGGAGATGGCTCAGGGAGGTAAAGGTTCTTGCTGTGTGAGCACAATGACCCGAGTTCAAATCCCCAGTACTCATGTAAAAAGTCAGGTGTAGCACACCTGTAACTCCAGGGTTGTGGAGCAGAGACAGATAGATCACTGGTGCCATCTGGCTGCCACTTTAGCTCCAGGTGCAGTGGGAGACCCTGTATTAAATGAGTAAGGCAGAGAGTGATACCACGACACTGGATATCCTCTCCTTTGGCTTCTGTTTACAAGCACAGGTGCACATATCCACATACACACATGTGCATGTAACACACACACACACACACACACACACACACACACACACACACACACA